>FAPJ01009127.1:4209-14633 GCA_001485985.1 Heliconius ethilla aerotome | reverse complement strand
TGCTTATAAAGTTTATTTGAATAAAGAATAATTTGAATTTAATGTTATGATGTAACATTAAATACACAACAAAAACATACATTCATTTTCATATAACCATGAAACATTTTCATATCAATAAATTCTTCTATTCTACTATAGAATACAAGTTAAACAATAAGCTGAGAGATGACTCACTCTTGATGTCCGGCGTCTCGCCCGACCTCACCGACGTCGAGTCATCTTCCATATCCACATGCATCTGAGAGCTGCGGTGCTCCTGTGAAAAGAAAACTTTTATTAAATATATAAATCCTATTCTTATATTGAAAACAAATAAAATAAATAAAAAATAAGCACATTTTCCCTAAAGTAAAAGAAAATTTATACAAAAAATAATATGACCCCAAAAGCAGTTAATGGCAGCCATCAATAAAAACTATAAATAATTTAACCTAAAAATAATATGATTTTTATAAATAAAATAACAGAGCTATTCTACTTATAGTAATCATATTGATAATTGATAATAATAAATGAATATATAAATTTAGTATTTTATACTACCTTCGACGACGGCGGAGGCTCTCGCGGCTGGTTCAGTTCGCAAGCAATGTAACCACACACATACGTCACATTAACGTATTGTTATATATTAAAAACACACAAGAAATCAATATATTTACAGTACAGTTGACGATTCGCGGGTTTTTTCTTTTTTTTTATTATTTTTCTTTCGAGAGAACAACGATGTACCACGACACATTGGCCTTACTGATATTTAACAGTAGTACAGTTATGTAAAATAAATAAAAAACTTATAAATAAAATTTAACAAAATGTTAATTCAAAAATATAATTTACTGAACCAGATATTACATATACAATTTCTCAAAAAAAATCATTCACTCGAGTGAGAATCGAATCCTTTATACAACTTTAGGTTTTTAGGTTTTTACTTTATGTATTTAACTTACACATTTGTAATTATCAATCACACACACGCACGCACACAAAGTATGGTCGATGAATCGTGTCCAAATTAAGAAAAAAACCATCCACAGCTAACTTCAGGGTGGCCACGAAACGTACACTGTACTGCACTTATCTATTTATTATACATACACAAATAGAAAAAACAACAGAATACAATAAAATTAAACATAAATATATATAAAAAACCAGTGCAAAAAGCTCTCTTTATATATACTAACCAACCCTCTGATATTGCTCCTTATTGCGTAGACGACTGCGTCGAGCACGCGTCTGTCCGTTCGTATGCGTGTGATATATTTATGTGAAAGTTAGTATATATACGAATACAAGATACTATTAGTAAATTATTATCTAAGCTTAATTATATATATAGCAGCATGTTATAAAAATTTTAAGGGTGATGATATTTTTTAAATATAACATTAGGTGAAGTAATTTTTTTATTTAGTTAAATTATTAGTAGCTAATATATAAACTGTTCTAGTGACTCAAATACACTTACACTTTACGTACACTTTCTTGATACATAGTGGTCTATTTAATAATATTTGTATTTTTAAGCTATAATATTTTTAATAAGGAAATAATATTATATTTGAAAACAGAAATAGTATTCTTCTTCACTACCAAAAATTAAAAACACATCACAAAGGGCCCAGTATAATATAAACCATTTATTAACATAATAAAACAGTTCAACATATAAAAACCCATACAAACCTCAGAATCATCATCAAGCAGTTCCTCCTCAACAACTTCTGCTCTATACTCGAGAAGCAAATCCCTGAGGGATTTGGAGTCAAGGTCTCCAGAGACAAACTCGTGTTTGAGTAGTTCCATTGAAGTGGGCCTTTTTTCTGGGTCCTGTAAAGGAAATTAAGCATGTTGTAGGTAAACATGAATAGAAATATTATGAGGAAATATTAGATTCAATCTTCAAATAATATTATAAAATATTAATATACTTTTATTACAAAAATATACCAACTTAAATTGAGGACCTGCTCCATTTTGAGGTTGGTTTAAAATTATTTACACCAATGGTTATTAAAGATTGTAGTTATTATAACATATAATCTAGTAGAAGCTTTTAAATTAAAATGTTTTTTTTTTACAATTCAGTTAAAAATCACACTATTTTTAAAACATTTTTTTCCTTTACATATACACCCCGAATCCCTAACACGAGCACCACTACATATGAACCCACCTTGACCAGAGCCTTCGCAATAAAATCATTAAACGTCTTGGACCAGCGCGACGGCGCGTCCAGGGCAGGCGGGTCGCTCTTCTGTATCTTGAGCAGCACCCTCATAGGGGTCATCTCATGGTTAGGGGGCTCCATCTGGGCGAACTCTATCAGGGTGATGCCCAGAGACCAGATGTCCACCTGTGGACACAGACATTTATTGTTTATTAGCTTGTGAATGTAGTCCAATAGTAGTAACTAAAATTTCTGTAAAGACATATTTTAAGTGCGAAAGGTGATTGATCCGCAGGTATTATAGCCTATATAGACTTCTCGGTTTCTGTAAAACTTTTCAAGTGATAAAATGTAAAAAAAATAATCTTGTTGACAAAAAGTAGGTATCATAACTATAAGTATGAACCATGTAGTATTTAAGTTCTTCTTAAGCTTATTATACTCTAATAACAGTGAAAACTTAGTGCCTCACAATTCACTCCATACTAATTTAGAAAATGCCAGCAGTAACAAAAGCAATAATTTACTTAATCACAATGGCAGGAGTTGAACCCACAACTACCAAAACACACTCCCACTTAGACTATAATAAACAAAATAAATAAAAATAACCTTAAAGTCATATGGATGGTCTCTAAACGTCTCGCACAGAACCACCTCGGGCGCCATCCAATATGGAGTTCCGATGAACGTATCGTGTTTCTGTAGCGTTGATTTATTTTTCGCTGACACGCCAAAATCCGCTGGAAATTGATCGGGAAAATATTTTAGACATATTTATTTATAGATACGAAAATAACAAGCAGGAAAAGGGAATTTAGTGTTAAGGCACTCTATGTTCCACGCACTCGCCCAATTTTCAACTGTGGAACTTAACGCCGCAACTTGTCTATTAATACAGCGGGTAATTGAAATTAATTTCTCCAAATAAGAATCGAACTCACAATCGGGCCATTTAGAGTCAAATGCCTATCCACTGCGCCATGACGGCTTCAAATGTTCAAGTTTAGATGTAAATAACAAAATAATAGTGAAATTGAAACGTAGAACATTAAATTTTAACTGTTGTAACTCAACGCCGCTACAATAAAACGCAAAAAGAAACAACTCACCTAACTTAACACCCCCAGTCATAGTAGCCAGCACGTTCCCAGCCTTCAGGTCCCTGTGAATGACGCGGCGTGAGTGCAAGAACTGCAGTCCCCTGCACATCTCGCGGCACACGTAGGCTATTTGTGACTCGTTGAGACCTTTCTCTAGCTCCGACATCACCGAGTCCAGGGCACCGCCGTCGCAGTACTCGAGGAGCATCTGGAAAATATAAGAAAAAAATAAAGTTATAGTTTTTTTTTTCTAATTTGAAAGAATACTTTAAATCCCGCAATATGACATGCCTTTCCAAAAAAACAAAGTAATGGAATAACAATAACCCTCCATCTATACAATATATAAAAGGACATGTTCTCACTGACTTAGGTAAGACGCACGCACAGCCGTAACCGCTGATGGCAGAGTCGTGAAATTTGGACAGATGTTTACTTTCGTAATCTGGACATCCACTAAGAAGGGATTTTGAAAAATTTTAACCCTAAAGGGATGAAATAGGGGTTGAAAGTTTGTATGGCTTTTTTACTCGGCATCGATTTTTATAAAATATGAAATTCGAACTTTTAAAAATAAATAATTTAACACGTGTTTCATAGTTTTTGAGAATTTTCTCCCTAAAGGTGCAAATAAGGGGTTGAAAGTTTGTATGGAAAAATCTAAAAATTGGCACCGATTTTTATAAAAAATTAAATTCAGACTCTTAAAAAAAAATAATTGAACACGTGTTTGGTGTTTTTTTAGAATTCACCCCTAAGGGTGCAAATAAGCAGGCTAAGCTGCGCGCGTCCGCTAGTTCTATATATTTCACAAAATAAAAACATAAGTTTACAATTGAGGACATGAAATAAAATAAATGTGAAAAATTATTGTTTTTGATACCGTTTAAGAGTACTTAATTATGATAATATAACCATTGTTTATATGGAGTTTCCATCTCAAATATAACTACCACAAATAAAATGTCCAAAACCGACTCACCCACAACTTGTTATCAATAAAATACGCCTCATGCATCTCCACGACATTGGGATGCCTACATTCAGACAGTATATCGATCTCGACGGTGAAGTCGGCGAGGTCGTCCTCGTTGTCCAGCACGCACATCTTGGCGGCTGCGAGCTGGCCTGTCGTTTTGTGTTGTGCTTTGTACACCTGGGAGACGTTAGGTAAGATTAATTTGATAAGAGAATTAGGTGAATTGACATAATTGGTAATCTACTAAAAGGTTTTACTAAAAACTCATTACTAAAGCTACCTTTCCAAAAGCGCCATCGCCGAGCTCGCCCACCATGTCCCAATTCTCATTCGGGTCGGAGTTGTCCCGTATGTTGCTAAACACTTTCTTCTTTTTGGCATCGTTGCCGCTGCCCAGGTGCAGCACCTAGAATAAATAAATTAATTTATGTGTAAGAGATATAATAATAAGGCTTGTACAATATTGACGGTCTGTCAGCTCCTCAGATCAATCAAAAGAAACGAGCGTATAAGCAGAGTCTTTGTTGCATGTTTATATATAGCTGGAATATATTGATATATAAATAGACAGAAATGGACTATACGGCAACAATTTTTGTCGTTAATTCTCCAAATTTTTGTTGAAGTTTTCTTTCTACTGCAACGTCACCTTGCATCTTAACACGACTTAAACATAATGCAAGCTAGATTATTTGTTATATGGAAACAGGAAACATCTATATTTGGATAAGCAGTGAAAGGCAGTTCTCTTTGCAAAGACTGGTCTAAGACCAGTAAGTAAAAATAAGATTTAAGATTACAAATTAATATTACTATTTGAGTTTGTTATTTTTGTCCAGAAGTAAATATTATGAATTGATGAAAGCGTCTTAATTAGTTGTGTATACTATTTTAGATACATATGTATTAAATATGAAATAATAATTTACTACTATTAATTATCAGTCTCACACTTACTGCAATAGCATATAGCAAGGCAGATACAGAGAACCAAGTGATAAGATACTCTGTTTCCGGAAAATGTTCAATCAAAATTTAGAGGCATTACGGAGGGAGAGTGGAGGGCATCGCACTTTGTTTAGTTTTCATTACAAGGTAATTAAAATAATTAATTTTTAAATTGTTGGCAATATGGCGTCTGCTTGTCGTTGAGGTGCATCTTTAGTGAAGTACAACACTACACAGGACGTCGTTTATTTAAATAATTCCCACCTTTTTAAGATTATTAAAGAAAGACATTGTCGTCAGTGAGCGCGTCGTCGCCGACGCGCAGAGCTCTCAACCGTCTTTACTCATCTTGACGCCGCACCTCTGCTATTTCTGCAAGAGAACAAAAAACAAACTATTAAACTCCTGATTTAAAAGTTTTTTCTTTAGTATATTATCGCAGATATATTTAATATTAGCCATTTCTTTAATTTTTTTCACTGCCAATAAAAGGAATATAAGAAGAAAATGTGAGATACTGAATAGGCAGTGAAATCACATCTTTTAAATACGAAAACTAAAATGATGAAGATCAATGAATGGCATCTTGCATTGAATCTAAATTAAAATTCAACTCAGGCGTGAGTTGCAAAGGAAAAGGAAAAATAACAATGGTTATTCTGTATTTAAACGACACTTTGAAAACTACTCTTTTGCTATATATTTTTTTTTATCTTCACGTTTTCGCATAAAGCAGGGTAAGCAGAGGTACCACCACCACCTGGTTTCCTTTGAAAAACCGGTGTGGTGCAGTAGCAGTGTATGACTATAAACGCGAAGGTTGTGTTCGATTCCCACTCGAGGCAATTATTTAATACTATCATGGTCTCGCTCTGGAAACAAGGCATAGCGCGGCGTTGAGTTCTATTCGTAAATGGCATTGGAATATCTTAATACTAGTTCCCCCATCCTGCATAACTTAGGGCTCTTTACATTTCATTTTTACGCCAAATCTTTGGAATATTGAATGAGTGATTGGAAATTTGTATAAAAACATGATTTTAAGATACGCACATACATGTGTAGCGACAGTGGATTCGACTTCTATCCAAAGGAATGAATTATTTTAATTTTCTTACCCTGGCAATAAAATAACGCGGGTCCATAAAATGGACAATCTTTTAACACCAGTTTCCCTCTCCCTACACTGCTATGCGGCAAAAAGCTTAAATAGTTGTTTTTCTTAACATCATCGTATGCACTTCTGTATTTAAGCATAATTTACAGAATGTATCATATTAAAATAGTAAAAATGGTGTCGGTATTGTAATATGAACGGAAACGCACGGGCTGATAAACAAGTTACTGTCACTATAACTTGTCATATATAATAATGTAAGAACATAGCAGATGGGACTTGTACAGTACACATGACAGCTCTCCTAGGACTCTACTACACACTATGGTGTACGGGTCACCGATACGCCAGCCCAGCTGTGACGGTCCGTTGCGACACTACCGCGTGGCGTTAAACATAGCATTTGTGTTTTCTTACTAAGAATAATATATAATTTGATATAGATCTAGATAGTTTGTCTACCACTCAGTAATGGATAACGTTAATGTCAATTTTAGGACGATCGATCTCAGAGATGAGAGCGGCTTATAAATACGGGCTTTAGAAATGTATATTAAATACTTAAACCTAATCAAAGTACTGTCTAGGCAGCAGGTGGAAAGTAACCCGACACTCGACGGCGAGGGTCGCACGCCGCACGCGTGGTGGCCACTCGATCAGCTATGACGGTCCGTTACCACACCGTCAACCTTTCTCTGCAAGTGTGGAATAGAATACACTGCCGGTGTTGGGCACCTTAAGTGGACAGCACCATTTACCGGGGGTACCATAATACTAGGTTCCCATGTTGCCTCTGCCAACTCTCTGCTATGTGCTGGGTGAACGTGAAGCTAAAACTTATATCATAATAATCATCGTACAATAACTTGAAAATTAGATTTTACCACAGAAACATATTATTCCAGTTGTTCTTTTAATCTTATCATCGTCCCTTTGTTAGTTTGTTATCAGTTGCTGAAATAATTTTAATAACTTCACCCATTTTCTGAGAGTCTAAATCATGTGTCAATCAATGATTCCCGCGCAGACGTAGCCTTTTTATTAACCAACTTCTGTAAAAGGAGAAATTCTCTTACTTCTCACTTATCTCAGGAACTACTGGTTCGAATGGAAAAATTCCTTTTGTGTGAAAACAGTAAAAAATTACTACGAAATTTACGATAATGTAAAGTAATGATCATATTAGTAGTTTGTATAAGTGCGCTACAAACGTATACATATAAAGCACGAAAGCAGTTCAGTTAATTAAATAAAAAAGCGCGTAGCTCAAATGGGCGAATATGAGGGCGGGTCGCTAGTCTTTACATAATACAAAGAATATATGCGGAAATCTCAGGAACCTCTGGTCGGTGGAACCCATTTTCAACCAAATAAAATCTTCCCAAAATCCTTGTAAAATTTAATCTTATCTGGATCCTTTCCAATGATTTGTCATTGTGTTTTTTAGTGTTTCATGCAGCCAGCCGTTTTTTTCGTATAATAATTTCAATAAATTTAGTTGAAACATAAAAAAACTTGAATTACTACAGTATTTGACAACAGAACTAGATTTTGTTTTATATTAAACTAGTTTAAATTAAGCAGCTTTCTATCGGGCCTCAATGCTTTTAACAGATGTTAAGTAGAAAATTAAAATTAATGACCAGCCTACCAATATATATATTTTATTATTTCTGCATGGTTTATTCCGCATATAGAAGGGTAGGCACAGTGAACTTAGAAGAAATCAAGGTATTACCTTTTTGGTGTCGTTGGAGATCTGCGCCAGGAAAGTGTCAACAAACAAGCTAAGAATATTACTTTATAATGTTTGTCAAAATGAACTAAATCAATATTTGTTGAAATCGATCACATTCTTATATTCAGACCGCGCATATGACATCACCCTGTAAGGCTGAGTGGCATGTATTGTGTGCGTACGTAACATTATATTAAAAGAAAAACCGGCCAAGTGCGAGTTGGACTAACGCACGAGTGTTCCGTAATATTCTATACATCCATAGAAACGATACAAAGACAGCGAAGTCTTAGTAATAGTCCCGGTCCCGTTTTACTCTTTGGGTACGTTCCCACTCGGGAGAATCATTATTTTCAATTATATGATAATGATGATAATTATTTCATCTATGGTGCACAGACTGCATTTCTATATATAATATAAAACTGTAACGTGACTAGTGATAATACGAATAGTTTCTAAAGAATACACCACAAGGAGGAAAACTTATATAATCTATTCAGTTTAATTATATTTATACGTATTGTACTCATTTGTTTGTAAGATTAACATTCCTGAGTTATGTCAACGTAAATGTATAACAAACCAGTACAACGCGAAGGGATGTTTTGTCTAATTACTTTTTTTTCTTTATATATATGTTAAACAAGCTCTTAATGGATCAACTAGAGGCCTTGTGATAAAATCCAAGAAATTGCATTTCGCCCACTTATAAATTGAATTTGAACTGTATAGCAAAAAAAACTTGGCAGTTATACGTATCTTAGGTGATAATACGATATTATGGTAACATCAAGCTGGTCTGATGATGGAGCCAGGACGTAAACGGTAACGCGGCAATAAGACACAATATAGTAACTGCAGTTAGTACTTCCTTTAAATTTGACCTCTTTGGCCGCGGACACACTGGGGCTGCGCAGGTTTCTTTAAGGTGTTTTCCTCGCTGGCGCGTGACAAGGTCAACCAACGCTCGTCTTGAATAAGTCGTCTTATGATTTTAAATTAAAGTGTTTGGTTCTTAATTTAACTAATAGTAGTTAGAACACGTGATGGATAGGGGACTCACCTCATGAAAGAAGAATTCGAGTTAATATGTTATGTGCAAATAAAGTTAGATGCTATTTTGAACTGAACAAACGAGGAACTAACTTTTATTTTATACAGGTCACAGATAAATCCAAGGATTGTAAATACAGATTATAAAGAGTATACAAACTTCAATGGTATTATTAGTTATATTGTTCTGAGCATATAATAACAATAGGAATGACGTACAACCAGACAATTTATAGAAAAAACACAATACAGGATAAAAATATATGCATAAGTTCTGAAGAGCGAGCTCTTTCCATCGAGGACGAATTTCAAGGGTCCTTCTCAGTGCAGACCTACACTATGCCTACTGCCTATGCGATCGTTCACCTTACTTTGCTTTTATGTTCCTATTATGAGAATGAGTGTGCAATGAATCGATATGTACTTTTATAACGATAAGAAAATATATAGGTTCATTTTTACACATCATGGTAAATAGTTAAAAAAAATGTCTTAAATTCGATTCGACGATTCAAAAGTGCTTATTATAAGTTTATTTGAATAAAGAATATTTTGAATTTGAAAATATTTTATAGTGGGGATATCACGTGACCGATGATGATAAGGCCATCGTGATGCGAGAGGGTAGAGAGAGAGAGGAATAATTGTCAAGACATTCTGTTCTCCACTTTTCTTCTCAATTCGATACAATACGTGTAGAGTGGCAGAACGCAACGCCGCACTTTGACATAGCAGTCTTCGTCAAATTAAAATAATTCATTCATACATCATTGGAATCCGAATAAGATTCGAACCCACAACCATCGCTTTACAGTCTACAGTCAGAATATTTGTACCATATGGACAGTAGGTGGCATTCTAAATCATAATCGCATATAAACGAGAGGAATCTAACACTTTAGAACTGGTTTCTTGACACGGCAGCTTGTACCGTTCGATTATAGATATGACCGACTTTGAATTTGGGTGTGTCGTCAATTTTATAATATTTTTCCAGCAAAAGTTTATTCTAAAAAATTATACTTAAGGGTATAGGGCAGGGCGACACACGGCCTCATGTCTTCATGTAATACGTGCATCAGACTAGTAGACTATCATAATTAAACAACAAAACCGTTACTCACGTGCCAAAATAATGCAATGACTTAATAATACAATGACTTGAATTCTATTTATAGATGAATTAAATAACAATAACGTGTAATAAGCACGCTAATAAAATAAGTAATATTGTAAAGGAAAATTTGCATATTTCATATTCGACTGGATGCGGAAGGCGGAGGATCGGGAGCTTTGGCGCACCC
>FAPJ01009103.1:0-20223 GCA_001485985.1 Heliconius ethilla aerotome | reverse complement strand
AGCGCACCCTGGTTCATTAAAACAAGTGAGCTTCATGAACACCTTGATGTCCCACTAGTAAGAGAGGAAATTGCTGCTTGTAGTGATCGTTACAAAGCAAGGCTCGAAAAACATCCCAACCTTCTGGCTAAACAATTAACAATACCTGAAAGCATCCGCCGACTCAGGAAAGCACGAGATATCTTCGACCAGGGTAGTCAGCATAAAAACTGACTACATAAATAAAACGGTGTGCTCCATTGGGAGTAGCACTTAACAAGACTGTTTCCTTTCACTCATCTGCTCATAGCTACTACGGCTGATTGCACGATATGTTTAGAGAAAAAAAAAAAAAACCTAACCTGCTATATGTATAAGAAACCCAAAAGAAAAAAATAAAGATCTCACCACAGGCAATATATTGGGGTGTGAGAAAATTCTCAATTTGGGGAATTCCTCGTTGAAATCTCTTTGTATTCGCGGCGTACATTCCCGTACGGCTATTATTTTGGCCACAATGTCGTTTTTTTGCCAACGACCGCGCCAGGATTCACCTTCAAACGAAATATTTTATATGTTTACACTAGAATATATAATACTTCTATATTAAAAAAAGTTTTTTTTTATAATTCGTTTTGTGCTGTCAGTCAGTGCCAGTCAGTGCTCAAGGGCACAAGCATATACTGTGACTGTAAGCGCGAAAGCTTGCGAGTTTGATTCCCACTCAAGGAAATGATATATTTAATATTTTGAATTCTTTACTTTGGCGTCAATGTTGATCTCCTCCAGTCACCAGTAGGCTACGGAAATGTCTTAACGGAAACAAAGTATCTTAACACCACCCAGGCTCCCTCTGCCTACTTTGCTTGAATACACTGTGAAACAAACATAAACTATACCTTACCAGACGGTGTAACAGCAATCCTTGTATGTAAGGCCAGTTCGTTAATATTAATGCCTTTATGTCTGGAGAGTGTTGCATCTCTGCTGCGAGTCTTTAGACCAAGCCAGGATTGATCTTTGAATTGTATCTTCTTGAGATCTTGACCCTGATTTTGTGCTAGCTCATGGAGTCTGAAAGGATAAGAAAATATCTAATTTAGAGATAGAGTCAACTCACTTATATAACAAGTTTCAACATAATTGTTATGAAAGTGGGTTAACAAAAAATATTTTTCTTTTTGACCAATCTATCCAATAAAAATCTTATTAGATTTTTACTTATGGTTTAGAAATTATTATTTTTTACTGAGTTCCTATTAAGACATTTCTGTTCTCCACTTTCCACCGAATTTTGAAAACATTGCGTTTTTGAACCCTACGCCGCGCTTTTAATCGTTACCAGAGCGAGAAATTGAAAATATTAAGTATTTCATTACCTCGAATGGGAATCGAACTGTTGCGTTTAGTTGCACGCTTGTACCTTTGCACCATAACGACTTCAAAGTCGGCGACGATATATTAAACACAGAAACATCAAAATTCAATACAGTATTTTTTCTAAATTATCTTATTGGTTATTACATATTATTCTTACACTTGTATGTAAATTCAGTGTTTTTATAACATTTTTTTAGTATTTATAACTATTATATATACTTCAAACCTTTGCACAAGCTGACCCCTTGTTTTGTCCAATGGTGTGTCACCATCTTTATTTGCCAAAGAAACCAAGGCTCCAGCTAAAAGCAAATCTTCAGCTATGGCGCTATATCCCCAAAAACAGGCATAGTGTAGTGGAGAATTACCATGCTCATTTGTGAAGTTGACATCAACTCTGTTTTGTAATAGCTGGAATTGAAATACAGTGCTACTAAATAAGCTAAACAAAACAATGTAATGTAATATAAATTATAACCGTCTTCAATAAATGAATTGATTCAATAAATTTGCCATGTGAAGCTGAAAAAGAAAAAGAAAAATAAACCATTTCTTTTTATTCTTACCAATTGAACAATAGGCCGGTGTCCATGAGCAGCGGCCAAATGTAAAGGAGTATCATCACCCATGTTAGTAACATTGATTCTCGCTCCTCGTCTTATTAACATTTCTACTATTTTTATATGGCCCTCCTTACATGCCCAATGGAGTGGACTGAAGCCATGATCATCACTAAAAATTGCATATTTTATAAGATTGATTATTAATACAATATTTATATTTTTTAATAATAATAATAAATGTTTCACAAAATTATCAAATTATATAAAGTTAGTAGAGGGACATGGACCCTTGTGACTCCTGACTTCAAGTTAATTGTTCTGTGTAGTCAAAAAAATGAAGTTGCATTTTTTTTTCAACTTTTTAATATTATCAATAGTTTTGCTTTACTAAACTTTACTTAATTTTTCACACAGCAAAGGTAGCCTAGCATTAACATACTCAGCTTTATTTTTTTCAGACATAACAAGTTGAATTCAGGAACTCATTGCCTTACTTTGCCACCAAAACAGTTAAATAAAAATAATTTAAATATTTGCATTCCTCAAATAGAAATTGAACCCATAAAAATCATGTAGTTACATGGTGTCCCACGGAGCCATAATAATGTAAAACTGTATTTATCCTGTTCATTAAGCATAATGGAATGATATGAATAAATGAAACAGTTTTCCTCTTAATTTAGAGAATATGTATGTTAAGTGTAAAATAACATTTGTGACTCACTACTAATATCCAAAAGTATAAAAATCACTTATTTCAAAAATTACATTAAATTTAAATCAATTTTATTTATAAATAACTAAGTTTTAATTTAAGTAACTAAAACTTATTTTTACAAGTTACTTATTTTATGAATAGAATTGCAAAATGATAGAAATTCCATTGAAACCAAAAAAATGTTAACTCTGACTAATGCTGCTATGAGGTATTTTCATCTTGTAAACTGACATAATTTACTAGCCTTGGCATACTGGTCTGTGGGCGACAAATGTAACTTTATGTTCCAATTATGGAAATAAGTAGTAGCCACATGGAAACTTTATAAACAAATTAACGTAGAAAATACTCTTATCTCACCCTTGGTTCATATCATGTTCAGTATCGTCCAGCCAAACTCGCACCTGCAGTGCATTTCCTTCCCTACACCACTGAAAAATATCTTCCATGGTTTTTACAAATATATAACTTTTCCCACTGTTTTTTTTTATCAACGACTTGTAAATAACACAAATAAACCGATACTATAAAACAAACATGGAAACAAAGCTATTTGATCATGAATCAAGCAAAATCATGCCTAAAACTACAATCCGACTCATTCATTAGGGCTTGACTTTGACAGTTTCGCAATCACTAAAAATAAAGTACTAAGCGACCATTTTAAAATAGTACACTTTATTTTTTGACATTTAAATTTCTCTCTTTCTTACACAAGTTATCCCAATGCTAATTGCCTACTACGAATAGTCGCCAGTACGCAAACGATTCGACTATATAATTTAGTAGGGCTATATAGGGATACCATTATATTAAATTTATCTAACATTTCTTATAAGCTAAAAAAAAATACCGAAGACTTAAAAAATCCTAAATTCAAAATTGCTTTATATACGATACCGATTAATGTTTATATATAAAACAAAAATACCTATTATTTGTATTTTACTCAATAAAAAATTGAAACTCATATTATATTAAAGATTTCTGTGTTAGTAGACAAAGGAAAAAGATAATGGAAGGAGGTAGTTCTATGCTAGTCCAGTGTAAATGGAAATATCTAATTGCAAAAGGCCATGTGCCTAAACGAATAAGAAAGAAAGAAACAGGTAACAAAAAAGATCTAGTAAATTTATTAATTTTAGTGATAACCATTTTTATACTTAAATCTTCAAGGTACTATCATTGCTAAAATTGGGGTATAAATTCGTTGTTATTGTCCTATGACCTATTCTTTAAATGCAATTATTTATTATATTTTCATATTTAAGCCTCTGTTCTAATTCAATGTATGAGTAATCTTCTAATTAATAATTAAATTATACTACTTATTATTAAAATAAGTAATTTTTGTACTATAATGTTTCTCATGTTACTAGTCAGTCACAAATTTTATTTTATAGCTAAGATCTATTTCCTGTTATATTTGTGACTTTACATACACATTCTATAAACTAAAACCGTTTCACTTATTAATACTATGATTGACATTTTTAAACTTAATTCAAAACAAACCAACTAGCTATTCTAGAACCCATAACAAAAAAGCCAAGGTATCAATAAAAGTCAATTTAAGAAACTTAAATGACTAATCACAGCCAGAGAGCTATTATGGCCAAGTGCAATGCTCAAAACAGTTCTCAAATACTTTAAATCTTTATTTATACTTATTACATAGTAATATAAAAACTATTTCTTGGCAAATGAAATTTTCATTGCATGAGTGGGAGTTATTTTAAAGCCTTGAAGTGCTTCTTTAGCTGCCGCTGATTGCATTTCATTTGCAAATTCAACAAAGGCAATATCATGTCTGTTGGGTACCAGTCGCACTTCTTTGAAGCCAGGAAATCTGTAAGGAAAAAATTATTCATAATAAATCTGTTAATTGAATGTTTAGCTAATTCTGCGGAAGTGGACAGTGTTGATAATGAAGGAAAACATCTGACTGAAAAAAAGAGTAGGTAGTTACTTTGATTCCTATTCTCTTCTTTTCTATTTGCTTTGTGTTAAAAATTCTTTTCATGCTTTAATAGAAAAGCAGTAGTTATTTTTTAACTTTCGAGATCTCAAAATTATATATTTCTTATTCTTAACTACAATTATATAATAATATGAAGATATTAATAGGTTTTAAGTTAGTCATCCTTAATGAGATATGCTTGAAAAAGTTTGAGGATGTTGCGGTGTCACAGCACAGTGAGTAAAATACTAAGAAAAATACTTACTGATTGAAAAGCATAGACAACATCATTTCAGATGTCTCATCAGGTAGATTTGTAAGGAAAAGAATTTGGTTAGGCGGTTGTTCAACATTGACGTTATTGAGAAGGCTTGGTTGACCAAATCCTGGTACAAGTGGTCTGTTTGCATCTTTGCTCTTCTTTTTCTTTCCCTCGTCTGCACTTTTTGGCAGTTTAGGCCGTTTTGGTCGTTCTTGGAAGGTACCCTTGATTTTAGCAATTACATCACTATCTCCTTTGGAATATTGGATTCTCTGTAAATAATATATTTAATGTTAATGAGAAATTGTGTTTAAGGCTTAATTTTAATTATAAATTATATTTATAACATATACTTACCATTGGTTTGTCATAAAATGGGAATCCTTGCATGCTTCTTAAAGCTACAGTAGCACTTGATATTTCTTTAAATATAACAAACGCTTGACCTCTCATTTTAAGGGTTTTCATTGCAACTATATCCAAAATTTGACCAAATTGTGAAAAAATAGCATAGAGGGACTTTTTAAGTTCCTCTTTCTTAATTTTTTCATTTAAATTGTTTATGTAAATCGTGTGGTTAGGTCGAATATCCATAGCTAAAAGTCAAACATAACATTTTGAGGTTATACAAAAAGAAAGTAATTTTACAAATTAATAAAAAAGGCAATAACAGTTAATAATTCAACATATAACACTGTAAGGTATATATCATATTGGAAAATAAATAAAATATACGCACTCATTATGTATCTTAATAGTTAACCGAAAACGACGCCGAACAATTTTAAGAGGCAAATAGTAATAAGTAATAACAGAATATCAGACGCGTAAAGTAACAATCACGCTAAATTTGACTAGTGCGATTCAAGTTAAGATAACACAATTTCAGCTTTTTATATTTCTATTCTACTTCTGTATTTGTAAGTTTTTGCAGTCTAAATTTTAGACTCTAAATAGTTGGCGTCTAAATTTACACAGATAAAAAAATATAACAATTTAAAAAGTATAGGTTAAAATGTATACCAACCTTATATACGGTATATCCCAATACTAAAAAAATATTATTTTTTTAATCTTAATTATTAAATAATTTATAAGATTTATTCATATGCATACATATGTAAAACATAAAATTTCTGATTTATTGCATTATAACAATTTTTACATCACGATACATTCTACGAGACAATCTACATTCTATCATTTTATGAATCTACATTATTTTCGCGCGTTAAATTGTTGTAAATTATAATCATATGTTATTTAATGCAATACTCAAGATAAACACCAAATTCCAAAACAGTTAACAGTTTCAAATAAACAAAAACATACAATTTTAATTGAAAAATTTGTTTTACGAGACATTAATAAAATATTAAAATGCACGATCTGCTTCATGATTTCGATTCTATTACTCCCAATGTTTGGATGTTAAATGAAGAAGAATGGAAAGATAAACTGGTAAAACTACCGAGCTGGCATAAAGTAAGACATATAATAACTTCATTATTGAATTACCTGGTTGGAAATGATCTCGCTTGGCATATATTTGACCTCTGTTTAACCTTTTAGATACCTTTGATAAATTCGAATGCATCACATAATATGCCCGATGGATCTCTCGTCCGATTTCGTGGAATGATTCAAGACATGCACAATCCTGAATTTTACTTCGAACAGTATGAAATATATAATTCAGAAACAAATGAAGTAAAGCTGAAATCAGGAAAATATACGGACACTGCTAATATACTGGTAAAGAAATAATAATATTTAAGCTATAACAATTAATTAATATAATAAGTAAACCATATTTTACCTTATATTGTTTAGGAACATGAAAAAATCAATTACACAGAAAACTTAAAGAGTTCCCAACGTCAAACAATTGTTGTGGTATCCATGCCAGGGTTTAACAGTTGGGCGCAAAAAATTGAAGACGACAAAAACCATTTAAAGCATTTAGATCAACATCCTAACACATCTAAGCGTTTAAATTTAAATAATACAAAATTAAAAAGAAGTTATGATGAGAGTGAAGACCCAGATACAATGGAAGTTGAAAATGATAATACCAATAAAGAACCGAGAACTGAGGAACAAGTGAATGAATCATCTAATGTTGTGTCAAGAGAGCATTTGCTGAATTTTCCATTACCTGAAGTTGCTAGCATGTCTTGTATTGTGAAGGTATTGTATAGTAATATTATTAATTTATTTTTTTTGCTGAAAGTACCTAATATTATTGTACCCTGTTTCCAGTGCAATTTCCCAATTTTCAAATAAAAAGAATTCATTCTCTGAGTGAATTCATCAACCATTTACATTCATCAGAGTGGGATAATGAAAATAATTTAAGTATAATGATTCTATAGAACATCAATGAAATCCACAACCATCCCATTTACAATCTTATGTCTAAAATCTCTATAATACGAAATTAAACTCATTATTACAGCTATATGAAGAAGATGAAAGCCTCAAACTGAATGATATGATAGAAATAGTAGGTTTCTTGTCAGTAGATCCAGCACTTTCAGGAGAGTTCCAACCTGATAAGGATCCATTGTTAGACCCCACAAGTGAGAGTGAAGCGGAGATTCTAACACATAACCCACCACCAAGTTTAGTACCGAGATTACATGCAGTTTATGTGAAAAAATTAACTCATTGTAATCCATTGGTTGATGGAGTTGATCAAGGTAGATTGTCATTTTACGATTTTAAGGCAAAGCTCTAGTATACTTTGTCCTTTACTTACCATTTGAATTCAGTATTTTGTTATTTAACTGATGTAACTCAACTCCTCATTTTGTCTTGCTAGCAGACTTGAGATAGTGAAAAAGTACAATAATATAGCACAGTGCCAATTTACTGCAGATAAATGCATTTTTTTGTGAAAAATATTTTTGTAAATATAAGATTCTTTTATTATATTATGTTACTTACTTAATTATGACAGTATATTGCAATATACTTTTCTATTTTATTTATATTCAATCACAAAATAATAGGAAGTAATAAAGAAAACTTTTACCTGTAGTTAAAAATAAAAAATCAACCTCACAGGGTATGGAGAGGGAACGTAGTGTTAAGAAACTCTGTTCCCCACGTATTGCCGATTTTTTCAAATTGCGTCTTTAGTGGCGGAACTCAGCGCCGAGCAAATGGTCGGCAAATGCCTTGTTGCCAGAGTTAAGAAATTAAAATATTAATAGGTAATAGATAATTCATTCCAAGGAGTCCTTGAACCCACAACCAGTCGCGTTTATTGACACACTTGGATAGTTAAAAATAAAAATGAAAATAAATAAATTTCAGAGGCAGCACTCAGAGATGCAAACACTGCAAGAGAACATTTAATGAAAGCTTTAACTGAATTACTGTTGGGAGATAAATTAGCGGCGGAATTTTTAATATGTCATCTGATAGCTTGTGTGTGAGTATTATCTCTTTTGCAACTTTGATTCACTTTCAAACTAAACTATTTTAGATTTTTTGTTAGAATGTTCAAACATTAAATAATATTCTTTAACAAAGTTACTGCTAATTTAGCCAAATTTATAATATTTAATGAATCAAATTATATTGTTTGTTGTACTTAGGGTACCAAACAAATGAAATGTATGATTGATGAGTCATCACCGTCCTGAAGTTAACTGTATGGTGGCTGTCAGGATTTAATTTTAGTATTCTTTTTACTGTTGATTATTTTCACAACAATGCTTAAAAGTCCAGAAAACCTAATTTCACATTAGTGGGTCCTGTACAATTTTTATCCACACACATTTTCCATGAAATGTTGAAATGTTGGAATCTAATATTGTATTCATTAATATTCCAGGTATCTCCGTCAAGAAACAATAACACTGGGACAATTCTGTTTAAACATATCCAATTTACCTACAAAAAAGTATCCAAACTATGCAAAGCAGTTGTATGACATTGTCAAACAGTTTGTTACCAAGAGTTACTATTTGCCGTTGACTGTTGATAATATGAATTTTATGACTTTGTTGCCTAAGTAAGTAATTTTTTTTTCATTTAGTAACTTAAACTTATAAAAAACATAATGTCTTCCAAGTGTTAGTTTACTAGTGAAAACATTACTATTTTGTGTTTTATGAATCCTTTTTACACCGAACAGAAAAGAATAATATTTTGAATACGCATTCCCCAAACATTTATTAAACCAACGGATACCTCACTTAGTACAATGCTTTTCATACGATACGCTTAAAATATTAATTTTAAAAATAGCAATTTTTCGAAACCTATGTGGCGCGGCGGCACAGCTTCTGACTAAACGCGACGGGTGGGAATTCGATTCCCACACGAAGTAACAAAAGACAAATTGCGGCATTGACCAAACAACACGCAATGTCTCAATAATTGGGTTCCTTTGCCTACCCTGCTATAAGCATGTTGTAATATGAAGCTACTTTTAAAAATAAAATTTTCATTTTTTTTTTATTACAGAAAAGACTATGACTGCAATCGTCTAACAAGCGGTGTACTACAACTATCAAAACATACACACTTAGTTTTAGATGAAACTAAAATGGAGCAAGGAAGGTTAGACGCGACAGGAGTCAATAATTTATCAGCTTTGGGACATTTAATTAAAACACAAAGGGTTGAATATGATTTCAAATATTACAAAATGGAGTTTGATTCTGATATATCTGTGTTGATTTTGTCGGAAGGGAAGTCCCTGTTGCCAGTAAGTGTAGTTTTAAATATTCTGTCTCTCTCTTAATTTCTGTCTCTCAGTCCCACAATGGAGCTAATAATAATAAGTAGTTACTAAATAATAACATTCTTTTTTTTTAATTTGATAGTATTCAAACAGATTAAATATTTTTATTTTTTTAATAGATTTAAAACCATAATTACTGTAATATTTGATTTATACATATATGTATGTCTAAATTTTTTAGCAAAAGTTTGAACTATTTTTTTATGATTCTCCTATTCATGGTATTATTTCTTTGCATTCTTTCTTCCATTGCTTGTTAAGTGGTGTAAGTGACAACCGAAAATAATTTTAATATTAACACTCCCTTAAATCGAGGAGTTCAATTAATGACCATCCATTACAATTATAGCCACAATGGCACAAAAAATCACATATTGAAATACTTAATTCAAGTCAAAATTTTCAGAGTGACTATCACATTTCATTGCGGCCTGAAGAATCGTCTTTAGAAATATTCGACGCCATTGTTGAAGCTGCCTCTTATTATTTAAAGAAAGAAATTATGAATTTAATAAGAATTTATTTAACAAATTTGAAACTTGTTAAATACAGTATTAGTGAAGATTTACAGGTAGGAGATATTATTTAGCTTTTAATAAAAATTTTACATAATGATTATAAAGACTGTCTTTGTTCTGAATTGTTCATTTACATTGAATATTTATATAGTATTATCTGTAAATACTATACTTGAAAAGAAACAAGATATAAAAGTAAAATTAGATAAGCATTTTTATACAATATTCACATTTAAAAAATAGAATATTCTGATTAAGAAAATATGAAAAACAATGTATTTCATTCATTAACATAATATGTTTATCTAGTTCGTAGAAGACGACTTCATAGAAATGCGAAGCAATTCTGACAGTGACAGTCCAGTGACAGCTGACGACCTACACAGACTGCTAGTGTTGGCCCGCCTCGTCAGCCTGTCCCGAGGCCGCGCCACACTCGACAAAGAGTGCTGGGACATCACTAAACAGATGGAAAACGACAGATTGCACAGATTAAAAAATAAGATACCCCCTTTGTAATTTTAATATAGTTTTTTTTTATATTTCTCATATTTTTGTACTGATGTGTGAATGCTTAAAATCTAACATTTCTCTTTTATGTGATTTGTTTAATGTTGATTCATAGTTGTCCGTTTTTTTATTGAATATAATTCATTTTTATTACTATTTTTTGTTCAATTGACTTTTATGGAATAATACACATATGACCCGCCGCGTTAATCTGCCTCGAGGCCTCAAGATTGATTAAACATAAAAAACAACAGATCGTCCAATTAATAAAAAATACAATAATATTTTTGTAACTCATATTACGCACGCAGAGTAGGCAAAGGTAATCTACTGTCTCATATCATAATAATATAATCTGCGTACTCTGTTAAAACACTCCCCCTGTTCCCCATTTTATTATTATTTTAAATGATAATGTTATCTACAGGATATTAGATAGGTACCGTAGGTATTTGAAATCTATCAAAAATTCTAACCATTGTTACCTTTGTTTATTTGACTAATTAAAGTGTATTAAAGAGGAATATAAAGCGGTCGAGCGAAATATTAGAATTTTGTATATGAAATTAATATAATAATAATATATTATATGTGGGATTATAACTCAACACACAACAGTGAGACACTTCAAATTTGTATCTAACAGAGGAAACATAGGAACCTAGTAATAACGCCTATTAAGGCACATCCGTTCCCCACTGGAAGCATTGCGTGTTGGGTGACAGATCTCAACGCTGCGCTTTTTCTCGTTACCAAAGCGAGGTAAAGAAAATATTTCTTCATTGAGGTCAATCGAACCCAAAACATGTAGCGTTTATAGTCGCACGCATATCCTGCGCTACGGCTGCTCAATATGTGCATAACTATGTTGTTTCTAAATAAATAAAATTTATACTTAAAATTGAAACAATTGATTATTATCAGTCAAATTTTTTTATTTATATAAAATTTGAACGTAAGGTGACTTAAACCAGCATCTATGGGGAATTGTCTGAAAGTTATTGATATTTAAAAAAAACCCTAAGCGTGGTGTCATTTTAGAATTTTACACAACTCAGATTGTTTGAAACGCCATAATCAGAGAATCGATATATTTAAAATATATCAATTCTCTGATTATTGCATTTCAAGCAATCTGAGTTTACTAAAATTCTAAGTAATATAAATCTATATAAATGTAGCAATTGGCAATATCACAGGAACGAGTTTTGACATTGACAGCAATAGTAGTACGTTTAATGACAGTGACGTGACGTGTAAGTTTTCAAGGTATCGAATATTTTATTTATTGATTGCATTTATAAATGAAATTGTAAGTATTAAAAGGGATAAAGACAATATAATAAAATGTCAAGTAAAAATAAATCTGTGGACAGCATTAATAAAGCTAAAGCTTTGGACAGTGTTTGGAAAAAAGTCCTTAGTCCAAACACCGAATGGCCGGACAAGGTTAGTTGAAATTATCACGAGACTGTTTAATCTAATCACTTAAAAGTTTTATTAATGTTATTTTTATTCACAGGAGGAATTTCTTGATGTCATATATTGGATGCGACAAGCTATCGGCATTGTTTTGGGTCTATGTTGGGGTGTTTTACCATTGAAAGGCTTTGTTGGACTTTTGCTGTAAGATTTCGAAATTTCTTTAAAAAATTAAGTGCAATAATTTACGTCTATCCATTTATATATGAAATAATAATATTTGGTTTCTTATAATATATATTTTCATAAGTATATATATTTTTAGCTTTGTACTTGTGAATGCTGCTGTAATATATTTCTATGTGAGCAATTTCCAAAGTATTGATGAAGAAGAATATGGAGGCATGTGGGAAATAACGAAAGAGGGATTTATGACTTCCTTTGCTGGATTTTTGGTAAGATTTTGTAAGAGTTTAAGAGTTTATTGCCATGGCTGATTAATTTTACTTTTATTTCTTTGAATACTAACTCGATAAAACATACAGTTGAATCTTCTAAAAATATACAAATGATTACTTGCATCACAGATGCAATAAAGACTGAAGAGATATTTCAGTTAAGAAATTATATGTTGAGTAGTGGTATTTATGTAGTAAGAAATAATTTAAATATGTTTATATCAGTCAAGGTGAACCCACAACACAACACCCATCACAAATACAGTTACACTACTGTGCCACAACAGCCTTGTTTGTATATTGTTAAAATTATATAAATGCCTCTTTTCAGGTAACTTGGATAATAATGTACACAGGGTTACATGGATACAACAGTAGTAACTTATGAAATTAAATTGACTGTATATTGAATTGCAGTCTACAAAAGACCTCAATAAATAAGTGCAGTACAAAAGTTTATACTTGTGGCGTTTGATGATACATATAACTCAATTGTTTTATTGTAAAAATACTATAAACAAAGGAATAGTCTTATTTTAGTGTGTAATTGATATATTGAATGGATGAAGGTAATATTTTTTGAAAATTAAATTTAGAATGTCATATTCACATTATTTATTTCCTTTAGCTTCAGACAGTGTACTGTTAAGATACTTGGTTTTCTGTGCACCATCTAATTTTCTATACTGGGTTTTTTACAAACACAAAACTGATTAATATAATTTAATGCCATGAGTAGGAATTGAACCCACAACTGTTACATTTACAGTTAGACACAATGCTGCTGCAAGGTCCTCATTATGAAATAGTTTAAAGTAGATAAATAATTACTATTATTGGACCTATTCCTATTACTTTCATTCATTCATGTATTTAGTGTTTTTTTACAAGTCATATTTACAAAATCTTACAGCTGTGCTTTATCTGACTTCTTTTAATTTGTATTTAGCAATTTTATTTTCCCATATAGTTTTTGGCTATTTCATTTTTAAATTAGCATGTTAAAGCGAGTTTTAGTGCCAAACTTTATATTACTTTTATTATACATAATAATTATCATAATGTGAAGTAGGTATATCAAATTCATAAGTATGGTAAATGAATTTGAAAAAGTAAATGATTTGTACTCATATATTGACTTGAGGAATAATAAAACTATTAAAAAAGCTATAATATCTAGTAAATTCAATATAGTAATTCTATTAATAATAAGTACATTATATCTTCAAAATAAATAAATGTAATATTTAAATACTTATGTTTAAACCTTGGCATATACTGCCTCATATAGTCCACAGAGTATATAAAACTTTTTAATCTATGCATTTATTGTAAGTGATTAATTGTTAAGTTTTCATAGTTAGTTTCCTATAATAAACATTAAGCATATTTAATTTAATTCACAAAATGGCAATATCTTTTTTATTTTACTATGTTTATAAATTTTATTGGTTGTGTGTACGGAAGGTCCTGTGTTTAAAAAGTGAGATCCTTGTTTTGAACAAACATTATATTGGTTGATTTAGTATGAAATTTTTTTTTATTTTCTATATAAAATATCCCCTGACCTGATTGCCATTCTCGCCGTAATTTGAAAAAGTAATACTTTTGCTACTATTCTATAAAAATACAGTTTAATAAAGAATAATTAAGCATAGCATAGCTTTGGGATTATTAATCCATCAAACAATGGCTTTAAAATAGGCGTAAAATAGGAGTGCCATAACACTAAATCCTTCCCAACTACTCAGATATATACAGCAAATACATAAAATGAACTAATTACCAGAGCAAATCTATTTATGACTGTGATAATAGCGTTGGAGGTGATGTGAGTGACGACATCTGAGGTGGGATTTCGGTATGGGCTGTTCGCCTACGCAAAACATTAAGTGGAGAAGTTTTGCTTTTGGCGACGTCGCGGATAAGCTTCAAGAGCGTCACCGCCCGACATAGTAGTCATAGGCCTGGGAACTACACATGTCGGAAGGAAGTGCTGTCCCTGGAGTCCCTCCCATAATCCCAAGGAAGCAATGATTGATGATGAAGGACATGAGAGCCAATGAATTAACCATTGAGGACGTTAAAGATTCTGAAAAGTGGAGTATGTTGAAGGAAGGCAGACCCTGGCAGTCATAAAAAGTCAAAAGTGAAGTAACTAACAAAATTTACAAGAACATAAAATAAAACAAACAAAGCAACAAAAAACAAGTTTAATCATCTCTCCAAGTGACTAGCACATCGTCAGTCCTGTACCTCTGCGTGATGGTGGAGGCGGCGAAGTCCATGCGGGTGCCGGCGGCATGCGCGAGTGCGCCCGCGTGCGCTATCATCACACCGTTGTCTATGCAAAACCTGGAAATTTGGAATTATTTAATATACATATATGTATATTCATTATATAATATCCATTATACAATAGCTGGAAATATTAATTATATTTTTAGGTTTTTTTTAGGTTCATATTGTATCCCACGCATAGCATGGTAGGTAGATAAACTTGGGCTAGTGTTGTGTGTTGTTGGCGGTGTCGGCAATAAAATTTTACTTTTTTTAATAATTTTTAATAACCAAACCATGTGGAATAATGTAAAGAAGCATAATAAAAACTAAAGCACAAACCTTTCATCAGTTGCAAATATTTTCGCTCCTCTCTCTTCGCACATGACTCCCATCATCTCTTGTAGGCGTTCATTGCAACCAACCCCACCTACTATTAGTACCTAAAAGAGATTTTAAAATGGAAATAAATAAAATTCATTCATTCAAAAGAGTGTGATATTATATTATTATTATAGTAGTAATATTTTTATTTGCTCGGTGTGGTAACAAGGCAAAACGCGGCGTTGAGTTCCGCGAATTGACACACAATAGCTCAAGAATCCGGCTAAAAGTGGGGAGAGTGTTATAACACTAGGTTTAAGGTGGGCACCTTGCTTTGTGGGGGAAACAGCATGAGGCTAAAAAATAAAGCAAAAAATATAATATGCAGGGTATATCTAGTACTTACCACCTCTATTATTGTTATATCAGAGTTGTTTAATGTATAGTTTATTGCTGTACAACTTGAACAAAATCCATTTTTGTGTGAAGATCAAATGAACAAACAGCCATCATCACAAACTTTTACATTTATAATATTCATAAGATTAGTACAAAAAACTAAAATAAGCCTCACCTCATCTGACCCACAATGTGCCATAGCTCTTTCAGTAATTTCCACTAACATTGCAAAAAGTGTTTCTTGCAAAGAATAACATAAGTCCTCTGGTGTGTATTCTTTTAATAATTCATCTATTCTATCCTCCATGAAAGATAAAATGCCAGAGAAACTGACATCCATTCCTATTGAGAAATGTTTTGAGAAGAATATTTATTTTGGAATTTTATTAAATAAGTGTTTTTTTAAAAGTTAATATGAATTTCTCAAACTAATAGATATGAAAGATAATAATTAATATTCATACAAATTATGTTACCAGTTGTTTTGTTGTTAATCGAGGAGTTCTAGCTGCTGTGTACTTAGACATTCTGAACATTTGTGCAAGAAAGAAAAAAATAATGAAAAAAAACCCTATATGAAGTCTGCACAGCTGCCGATTGTACTATATACACAATTTAGTTAAATTTCATCTTCTGTTATGTATCAGTTTATTTACTGAGCAACTTCCTAATATCACATGTAAGATGCAGAGGGCAAATTAACAATAATAATACCTTTAACAGAATATGGCAGCTGTAAATATTTCTTTCCTTTCTTTGCCATTTGCTCTATATTGTAGCCCGGACTGGGTGCATTAGATAATTTTAATACTCTTGCAAATCTGAAAATACAAATATTTACAAATGAAGCCGTCTTCCTGGAAATAGTCCGATAAAGTGAATCTGATATGCTTATTTTCAAGCATACATATCAATTCAGCAACAGTTTTCCATAGTTAAGTATAATTTTTAAGAGCAAAATAATATATCACATATATTTATTACACAAATCACATAGTTGAGGCCATTATGGCATTTCCGCAAATCTGCCTTTTAACACTGTAGTTATGAGATTGATACCCACTCATGGGAATTATTATATTTTTATTATTTTCATATTCCTGCTTTCATAGGAAGTGTCTTAACACTAGGTTCCCTTTACATTCCCAGCTTTGTGGAAATAAGGATATCATATTTTGCAACTAATCTAATATGTAGGTTCTATTACCTGTCCAAACAATTACCAACAGCTATATCAATTGTTTCACCAAATATCCTGTACCGCTGTCTAGAATAAGCAATGACTTGTGTGTTACCACCACTCACATATAGTACTGTAGGGTTGTTTGCTTTGGTGATTAGTCTACCCATTTCAATATCTGATTGTTTTATTAAGTAAATATATTTGGGTTTATGAGTTATTACAATTATTTTATAAATAATTAATTGAAAGTGTTTAGACAAAAAATGAAGTAAAGTACAGTAATGCACAAACTTTTAGCAGTAATGTCAATAGTTACTATAAATAACAAAATATTTTTTTTTTATTTAGCAACATAATATTTCTGAATTTTAAAAATATTATAAATCAGAAAGGATACGTCCTATGCAATGATTTACTCCTAGAATTGGTTTCTTCCATAGTTTTGCACAAGTTCTAGCTACTATGGCACATACCATCAGCGGAGCACCCATTCCAGGGCCTTTGGTGTAACAGACCACATCTATATCACGAGGTTTTATTCCAGACTGTTCTAAAGCTTCTTTAAGCACTTCATGTATATTTTGTTGGTGATGCTCTGCAGTTTCCCTCGGTAGAAATCCTGTGGCCAATTTAAGTGATAAATTTACTAATATAAATAAATTGAAGAAGCACTAGTTGATAAGTATTAAAGATATATATTTTCTTTTATATAGTATCTGAAGAAAATTATAACCTACATTAATGTAGGTTATTATTATAAAATATGTATAAAATAATAACCTACATATTAATATGTAGGTTATTATTTTATACATATTTTCATACAGGCATATTTAATACACATTTTTTGTTAAACATTACGTTAATATCGTTAATTTAACATTAAATATATATTATATTAATCTGGTAAAAGTACAATGCACAAATATTTGAAGATTGAAACAGAATTTACAGAAAGTAGTAATAAACTTAAATACTAACCTTCACCCGGCGGAGTAATGTAAGTTCGTCTGCAATTCGCAAGTATATTTCCATCTTGGACTATACCTATTCCCAATTTATTTGCACTTCCTTCAAAACCAATGGCAATAACCATTTTTATTATAGTTTTAGTTTATTATATATTTTATAGTTGATATCTCATATGCTATGTTTACAAAATAACTTTGATTTGCATGTCATTTGTCAGTGTCGAATACCTGACCACAGATTGTAATATATTTTCAGCAATAATATAAAAAAAATATAGTGTTATTCACAGAACACATTTACTCATATGGTTGGTATGGTATAGGTGTTATTATAGCCATAGTAGAGGAAAATGAAGATGTTTATTTTAGTCATAAATAAATGTAACCCTTCCTTCATTTAAATCGTTAAGCTTAATATTTACTTACTTGATTTATATTACTATGTCTCCGAGTTGGGGCAGAGGGCATCCACAGAGTTTCGCCATTTTGTAAGATCTTGAGCTTCTCGTTTAATTTCGTTCCATGTCTTGCCAATCTTCTTCGCCTCGTCTAAAACTGATCGTCGCCAGGTTTGCTTGGGATGGCCACTTTGCGCTTTCCTTGAGGATTCCAATTCATTGCCCGCTTCGTAATATGGCCAGGACCTCGGCGCAGCGTGTGCCCAATCCTGTTCCACTTGTAACGTTTGATTTGCTGGTCCATCGGTGATTCTAGGGCCAGCGGATACCAAGAATTTGGCGCAGACATCAATTTACGAAAACTTGAAGCTTGTGCGACACAGCCTTGGTTACCTTCCACGTTTCGCAACCATAAAGCAGCACCGACTTTATATTAGACCCAAAAATCCTGAGTTTAACTCTACGGGTTAATTTACGTGACTGCCAAATGGTTCGTAGCTACGCGAAAGTTGCTCGGGCCCTGGCAATTCGTAAAGAGATGTCTTGTTCTGTACCTCCTGCTTCTGACACGACGCTACCGAGGTATGTGAATTTGTGAACTTATTCTACAATATCTGTGCCTATTTGCAGCGGTGTCGAGTTCTTCACTCCAGATCTCATCTCTAGGGTGTTTCGGATGTTAAATTTAAGCCTTATTTTAGATACCTCTAACTTTTATTATAAAATGGAGAAGTTTGTTTGGTTGAACTTGATAATAACGTTTGAAGTATACAGTCTTTGTATACCATTGAATATTCGAAATTATTTGGAGTGCAATTTACTTACGATTTAAATTACGATGTTCATCATATTTTATGAAAATACTTTATTCTACCGATAAAATTTAGTACATAAGTTTCATTGAAAATATATTCACTATTTCTCTAATTAATTGAAATGTTATATTAATAATTTAAATAAAACAAAAATATCATAATGTATGCTTTATTACGAAGTTAAAGTTACATAGCACTGTTTGTTACACATCATCGATTAGTAAATGAAATTAATAGTAATAATAATTCAAATGCATATATTGGCACAATTATATATAAGTCAAAAATATTTATAAGCAAAAATTATGTTTCAACAGCTTCATCATTGACTTCATCAACAAAATCAGCGAGCATGTCTTCCACTGAAATTACATTCTTAATAACTTTACTATCATTTGCTGAATCTACAGCATCATTATTATCCTTAGATACCTCACCATTTTGAACTAATGCATCATTTTGCATACCTCCATTAGCTGTAGCACCTTCTTTAAGAGATATTTGAGCATCGCTATTGCATTCAACAACTTCAGATTCTGTATTATCTGTTCCATTAGATATATTTAGTTCTATGTCTTGAGAATTTTGTGTTATTTGTCCGCAAGTGATTTGTACATCATCTGTTTCATTAGTACTAGGTAAGATTTCATCATCAATTTTTTCTAAAATTAAAACTTTTTCATCTCGTTTATTGCTAAAATCGTAAGTAATTTCCGGCGAAATATTTTCTTCTATTGCGTCACTTGACACATCTAACGGTAGCTGTGTGGGTGCTTCGTGAATAGGAACATTATCTTTTATTTCAATATCTTTTTCTTCTTCTTTTTTATCTTTTATTTCAAAACTAACAGTTTCTTTATCTGTATTTGTATTATCAACGACTTCAACATTTTCAAGTTGAGGTACTACTGTATCTTTATTACTATTATCAAATTGATCATTCACTTCAACTTCACTTTCTATTCCATTCTCTCTTATAATTTTAGATGTTTCTGTTATCTCAATGCCCATATCTTCATCTGAATCATCGCTTATTTCTATAGAAGGTTCCAATTCTTCACTACTTAAACTTATTTTGTCATCTTCATCTCCATCGTCTTTACGAAGTTTTTTGCTTGACGGCTCATCTATTGCTATTATTTCTTCCTCTGTTTGCTCTTCTGACGGTAATCTGCGTAAATACAAAGTTATTAAAAAAACTATTGTTAATTGATGGTTAAAGAAACACAATATAGATTTGATATACATGTAATAATTTTTACCCGCATATAGCAGAGTACGAAAATGGAAATGTTCGAAACATTGCGTGTTGAGAGACAGAACT
>FAPJ01009094.1:0-24251 GCA_001485985.1 Heliconius ethilla aerotome | reverse complement strand
TAAATATTTAACTTCCTCGAGTGGGGATCGAACCCACAAGCGTCGCGTTACAGTCACTCCCTTGTGCCGCTGCGCCACGACGGCCTCTTATTAATATTACCGACGGTTATTATTAATGTTTATTGTATATCGTACCTACTTAAAATATGTCGATTATGTGTTTTACTAAGCGTGCGTATTTAGCTACAAAATAAAATATTTTAAAGTACTGGACATATGAACCAACTATCCTACGTAATTAATACGATACGTATCTATAATCCTTTTTATCATCTTTTTTTACCAATATCTTGAATATTATTGAGAGTGTCCTATGTCGAGTAGGTCGCACGCCCTTTTATTCTATTGAAATCAGTTTATTTAGAGGTACAACGATGCGGGTAGACATCTTTTGAAGCCAGTATCACCGAAAAACGTAAAATACGACCGAAATTTAAATACGCATAAATATGTTTATCAATATAAGTAAAAAAGATAGTTTCTTTTTTCTTTTACGCCTAAAAATTATTATTCATAAGCGAATTTAGCAGCGTGATATCACTAAAAATACTTTAGAAGTGATTATATAAACGTGTATTGGCAATAATTTAAGTAAATATGCATTATTTATTTGAAACGAAGCAATCTGTCGACTTTCACCCAGTCTACGTCTTAATTTATGTTACCTTATTGTTGAACGCCAACCAGCACATATAGTTTCATGGTGATTCTGAAAAAAACTATTGTAATCTTACCTGTAACAAAGAAAATGTCTAATAATATTTGGATATAGTCAACTAAAACATATACCTAAAGAATTACTAGCAATCCGTAGTCCGCATTGATAATGCCTACATTACAAATTATAATCGGAGCCACATAAGTGAAATATAAAATTAGAAAGAAAAATATTGTTATTTTTCGATTTCGGTATAGCGTAATTAACAACTGTAAGATAACAGAACGATGTAAGTAGAATCGTATACTCGTATGTCTAAATACACAGTATAATTGATTACACGTATTGATTTAAATCATGACCAGAGATCGAATACTCTGCCCACAACATTTTAGAGCTAGATTTAAAGTCACTTTATTAGTTTGCTAAAATCTCTGCCTAAAATAAAAAATAATAATTTGCTATACCTAGCTGAAAATATTTTTATCTTTACTTTAATCCTGAAGGGACTATGCGGTTCAATGATATTAAAATATTGTACTGTCTTAGATTCTAATGCGTGTGCAAATTATCCAGCAATCGGATATAGGAAATGAGTAAATTAACGTTATAAATTACTTATTTAGACACAAGTGAACCTAACAATATGTTGCTAGTATAGCAACGAGTTAACTATTTAATATTTCTATTTGTTTTATCAGCTTCACGATTTATCCCGCATGTAGCCAGGGGTGGCAGAGGTTGTAGACTAGTGCTAAAACACTCCTCTGCCCACTTTCTGCAAAATTCTGGAGGCATGTTGAATGGCGGAATTCAACGCTGCAATTTGCTTTGACACCAGAACGAATTATTAAATATTTCATTTCCTCAAGTGGAAATCGAATTGACAAGCGTCGCTTTTACAGTCACACGCTTGGACCCCTGCGCCACGAGCTGGTATTAAATATTAATTAAGAATAATGAAGTCGATACAACTGATTTAACATTTTAAGGCACGCGCTTTTTACTGGATTAATGGAACAATACGATAAATCCATCGTCGGAGGCAGCTGACATGCAGACATGTGGTGCCTACTTCCAGGCAGCTGCGTCAAAGGTTATGATGACTGACAACCAGAAAGGTCATCATTTTTCTTACTTAACAATTCTTTTTTTATTATATTAAATTACTATAAAATAAAAATTGTATTTTTTCTAATTTATTAATTTAAATAGTGTCAAGTATTGAGACATTGTTCTGACATTTCAAGGTAAAGAAAAAAGAAAAGACAACGGAATTAAAATTTTCATTAACTGTAAAAAGGAAGAAACTAAATCTTTTCACTTAGTATGATTGCCTGCTTAAAGTTTTTTCTTTTGCCGACGTCAACTTGTCAAGAAACACTTTGTTTTTATTTTGTTTAAAAATTTAATTATGATAATAAATATAATAAGAAACTTACATTATTTCTCATTAAATAAATAATGGTTACATTTCTAAAATCAATATATTACGTAAAACAAGCCCTTACCCACAACTTTGCTTATGCGGACTATAAGGCGTAAACAGTAAAATCATGTGTTTTCGTTCCCGCGAAAAAATCAAGAAATACTCCGTAACCGATCCCCTACACTCCCTAACCTACCTACATGAAAAATTGTAACTTTCTAATTTCAGTTATTTTGTGTATGCGTTGTCTGTCAGTCATTTAGTAATGGAAGAGTTTTACATATACATACATACATATACTCGTAGGGAAAGCAATTTCATGAAAAAATATACGTAGGTATACTTTATAATGCTTAATGTATTTTTGCAATTTAAAATACAAGAAAAATAATAACATTCATATACAAAAAAAATAATAAAAAAACATTTTTCTAATTAAAACCTTATTTAAAATTGTTGCATTTACAATTAAAGATAGTTTTAACTGTTAAAATAGAAGCTACTATCGGTAAGAATTTATGAAGGTGCATGCTAACTTGCGCCGACACTATGCAACTTAATTGATAGCATAGAAGATTATTTCACACGAATCCATTAACGAGGGAAGATATCCCATATCTTTTGTAAACGTGACGTTTATACCATGGACTTTTTGTATTTTGAGAAATATACCCCATTATCTGTATAATAGTTGTAAATTTATTTTTATTAAATACAGTATTAAGTTAAAGAAGTCTTGAAATAATTAAATAGCTGATTATTCTTTCGATAGCAAGTCAATGAAATACACTAACTGCTAGTAGTTTCGATATGGATGTAATGGAAATAAACGAATGTACTTAATAATTTGCCATCTTATATTGGCATCTATTTATAAATAATATAATTTTATATGTGCAACTGTTATGTACAGTTGCAGGTAGGTATGTCTGAACTATTTAATTATTGTCTAGTAAGTAGTAATTAACTTTTTCAAAATAATTACTTTAAAATAAAAATATTCTCAATACACTAATAATAAATTAAAGATATTTCTATTTTAAAGTTAAAAAACCATATAAACTTGTGGTTAAAAATTTCATAATATGAAGTTGATATCTAAACATAAGGTTTCAAAATACGGTCGTCCTTAGAAGAGTTTACCTGGATGGAGTATAAAAAACGGGTCATCGAACTCAATGCAACAGCTGCTCCAATTCAAAATGGCGGCATTATGTCAAAAATTAATAAATGCACGCCGGTTTCATATGAATTGAATTGAGATTTTATGCATCGTGGCCTGCACTTTTATGAATTAACACAACGTGTTTGTAATAAATTATTAAAAAATATATGTTCAAATTTAATTGTACTTCTTGTGCGTTATTTGTTATATTTAGATTTATAGCAGCTAATTGCGCTTGTATTGAAGTTAATTGGATTTATTTCGATATAACGCACATTAATACAAAATTACTCGTACCTCGATGAACGATTAGTTTTCATTACTTCATTATACATACGTACTGGAACTCTAGCACAAGTCTAACGGTTACGCTCGATTAAATTTATTAATTTACTTTAATAAAATGAATCCTAGGTCGTTTCTAATACCTCTAAGAATATGTGTATAAAGTTTCATAATAATCGGTTAAGTAATTTTGATGTGAAAGCGAAATAAATTTACATCCACATTTATAATAATCATGATGATATGATTCTGGGGTGATTGTAATCATGAAAAAAAAAACAAGACAATGTTAAATTCGATTTGGAATGTGTTTTATGTATGTTAAATTCACTGTATATGCACATATGTTCAACCAAACATTAGCTAAAACTTTGTCCAAATTCTAATTAAATTAGACTATTCGTCTAACATTTGGTACTGTAATAATTACATAAATATTGAAATATTTTAAACAATTAAATGGTTCATAAAACATTAAAGGTGCTTGTTTATTTAATATAACATTGATTCAGTCTGTAATTATATTTCAAATAGGAGCAAATATCCTATAATTTCACAATTTATTTCACAAGTTGATGACATATCTGTCACAACAACAACAACCGCAACATATGGTGCCATACAAATGATATGCGTGTCTAAGTCACCTATTGTAAAATTTTAATTATCTGTTTAGTTCCTATGTGAATATATTTTTTTATCACACAATATGCTAATTTCTGAATTCACGCTTGACCGATTTAAGGGTTGAATGGGATAATACATTAAAAAATACGTATTTTTTATCAAATAACACAAGCATATTTCAATTTCAAATAATTGAAACGTAATAACAAAATTAATAATTCTCGGTTGTCAACAATTTTCTCATAGCTTTTTATGAATGGAAAAAAAGGCTAAAACTAGGCATAAATCAAATAAAGGTGTCTCCGTATAGCGTTACAATGTTTGAGCGAGGCGCGGCGGAAGCGCGGAACCGGAGCTGCACCATAAATTATACTTTACTGTTCCCGCCGGGATCCAGTTACGTTAGATTATTACGATTATCGCTTCTCGATTGTGATTATCGGTGAGAACGGTTGCGGTTCAGCTCTGCTCTGATTTAGCGCGCATGTGGACTATTTTCCTAATTAGGTTTTGTAACTTTGAAAAGTTTAAACGTTTGAGCTTGAGCTTGGAAGCTTTTTTAACCAAAATTAATTCTAAAATCTAATTATAAAGGTCTAAATTTCTAGGACTTACTACTAGATAGGTAACGTAAAATTTAGACCTTTAAATTTAGACAGGTAAGTTTTTTTAATCAATATTAATTTTACGTTTTTTTTTAAATTTTACTTTAAAATTAATAATAATATTTATAAAGGGTACAAAATTACTTTTATTTCAATGTCCTTTTATTATTTGCCTAACGGAGAGAAAAATCATATTATTTTTTGTCAATTGAGAATAATGCCAATTTAAACATCATTAATAGTTTGAGTATTCATATACAAAAACATATTTCGTAAGGTTTCGTAAATATCTTAAAAAAACAATACATAAATAAATCAGTTACGCAAGTACTAAACATAAAACGTTTTCAACGACCACAATAAGCATCATAAAAACATCGACATACGAAATTACTCTCATTTAGTAATTAGCACTTCATCAGGCTTCATTAGAGTATTTTATTTACCTCAATTGCGTGCTCTCCCTTACCCTACATCGCTGTATAAAACTGCAATCACCTATCACTCACAATGCCAAGTAAGCCCTAACCAGCCTTATCTGACCTTCCTCGTCTCCTGCTTACTTGGAAGATTGGTTAAACGAGAGGGTGGAACACGAAGATACGGGGCTCGAGTGTGAATGGTGAAAGCTGAAGGGGCAAAAGGCTTGAAGCTGGGAGGTCGTTAGCCTAGCTTTGATTGTTCGATGAGTACAGCAATAAGTCACTTGTTGACGTAAATAAACGGGAAGTTTACTAGTGACGGGAATTAAAAATATATAAATATTCTCATAATATATGCTGATAATTATAATAAAAGTGAGATATCTAGGTGTATTTTATTATGAAAAAGTTTATTTTATAGTAGTGCCATTAGAACTTGTATGTTAATCCGTGTTGTAAATTGGAAAAGCGTTTCGTTTGACGATATACTAGTAAACGATGTAGGATGGGGACGCCTATATTTACTAGGAAATAGAATATTCTTTGAAATGCGTGTACGAGTTGAAACATAAAAGGCTGTTCACGTAAGAATCGTATGTATTTGCTTTTCCCCGTTCGCCCCTATATACCTCTTGTAAAGTAGGCAGTGCGTTCACTAGGTTATGCGTTCCCCCTTCGACTTCTAGCCAGTACATAGGCATTGCTTAGTTTTACATAGTAAATAAACTATCTTTAACCCTTGCTCTCATTACCTGGATCGCCTGAGGTAAACGGTTAAATAACATCTTATACGTACTGCCAAGGAGTAACGGGGTGAAAAGGAATACATCTCGGTCTTTAAACTCATGTACGATAAATGTATATATTTCTAAGTGCATCTCACATACTTCAAGTATATACCTTTACTCTATATTACAAGACTGGGTGAACGAACCAAGTAAGTTCATATTATAGAGGAAATAATACTAATAATAGTGAACTAGACTCATTGAAATATAAAAAGATATATAACTATTTTTTCTATCGTGTTTTTAGTATCATTTTAAATGGTAATTAAAATATTTATCAAAAGTAGAAATAGATTACATAGACTTTTATTGAAATTAAGTTTTACAAAATCAATGCAAAGAAAAACAATGTTTTCAAAATTAATTTGAAAAAAAAAAACAATACCTTTTGATATGCAAAATACGACTGTTATCGTTAAGCTGTGTTATTAATCTCTTTGTCAATTTATAAATCGTTTTTCTGAAAAAGTGTTGTGTTTGCCGAGTTGAAATACTGTTTTTGTAGAGCAACCACAAGTAATTATACTTTATAATAGTAATAAGGTTTTTTTTTTAAATAAAATTATAATTATTTATTCTAATATTTTTTTTTACGTTACCAAAAAATAATTTAAGCTAACAAATCAAATATGAATACCATATCGAATTAAAATACGTGTTTATATGACACAATTCGAGGCGTAGGTCAGCAGATGTGGGTTAGGCGTTCACTGGGGGCGGAGCGTCTAGCACATAGCTAGTACATAAGCTAGAAAGAAATTCTCAGTTTCCTGTAGGAAAATGTGCTTATGTATGTACTGTAGCTTATGGTACTCCAGCTTTTGAGATGTAGTTACAATTGCCATTAAAAGTTGCTGCGTGAAGGGAAATATGAAATTATTTTATATATTTTCTTATTTTTTTTATTCATTTGAATGGTTTTATTTAATAAAAACATATTATAGGAATGGGTGTGTTAAGTGTTATAATATCATATTAATTATAACTACATGATAACAAATATATTGAAAATGTTGTCTACAAATAAAGAAACTAATAATTGGGAGACCATATTCAAACTTCTATTATTAGACATTTAAGTAAGCGAAGTACTTATAAAAATCTTAATATGTATCTATTATAAATTACATTTTACAGTATGATGTAAAACATATACGACATATTCATATTCTTTATTTCGAGATTGAAATCAGACCTTGATTATAAAATATAATTTCCAAAATATTTAAACTAAGAATTGTAAATTTTCATAAGTAATATTTCACAAACTAGTGTTATTAAATTTTTCTCAACAAACATAATTATTATAAATGTAGTCATAACGCAAAATTCCATCAAAACAATAGCTCTCATAGCACATAGCAGGCATAGATTCTAAGGACAGAATTAGATATCGGGGGTGAGGCGTTCACGCTGCATGCCCCCGACGCGTGCCTGTGGGGAACCCTCTAATGAACTGGATGAACTAGAAGTTGCGTAGAAACCTGTGCCTAGACCACGTCACGTACATCAACTTTAATGTTACTTTACTTGATATTTTTATGCTAAGCTTTCTTGCTACGCGATGACATTAAAAAATTAAAAGCTCGTATAATGGTTTTTTGTTTGGTGTTGGAAAGTCCTTTGTTTTTTTTTTTTGGTTGATTTTATTTTATAATAAGAAATATATGACCTGGTTATTAAAATTATGATATGGATTTTTTTGAAGAAAAATAAAATTAAAGGTTTATTTTAAAAGAATACAGTGATGAAATCAAAATGTCAACTAATGCGTTAAGTATTAAGAGATTATAGTGAAACATAGAATTTGTTCGATATTCTTATTTTATACTTTGTTTGTGCAAATATATATCACAATATAACCAAAACATATGTTTAAAATATAAAATAATTGCTTCAACCCGACTCAAATAAATAATTATAAAAATATAATTCTGCAAATTCATATTATATCGTACATTTACTATATGAAACTTCAAACATAGTCATCAAGCACGCTCACTTTAAAGGAAAAATATTTTTTAAATATGTGTTAAAAGTACTTGAAGCTACATTAGAATAGTTAGAGCCCGGGGCGCGGAACTGCGTATGCGTGGCCACGCGCGATTTTACCACCGCATTGCGTCTGAACGCATCGCTTGCTTCCACCGCTTTACTTAATGGCAAGAGGTCGTGCCCATCCACACGTAATGCACCAAAAATAATTATAATTAATTATTTATCGTGTCGTTTCAAAAGGAAAATTATAATAAATACTTTTAACATATTATACCTATAGCTTTAGTAAAATGTTTAATCGACGAAAAGCTTATATTATTAACTGAAAAATGAAAATACGTTTTAAAGTATAAAATGATGTCGTTTTATCCAATCCTTTAAATTTACACGGTCAGTTCTAATAAATGATTATGGAATATGAAGTTTCAAAGAGTAATATGATAAATAAAACGCAGCATTTGTATAGTTCTGAATGCGTAGTAGGGGTGCATCAACGCACCCCTCACGCACTTACGCACACTTGTACACACAGTGCACCTATATTATGAAACTGGGACGCGATTGGTCGAGATCTTTCTATGTACGTGTACCTGTTTCGTGTAGAAAGGAGGTCGTATAGATAGAGCTATTTATGTCTAGGCTATATGAATTAGTTGCGTGCATTGGGGTAGTCTTCGCTAGGAAAAAGTATTGATTTGTTGTTCGTTGGAAGAGTTTTGTAGAGTTTTCGCAATTTTAAGATTACTTGAGATTTTTCGAAGTTAAACGTACAATGTAGACTTGATATTTTTGAATTATAAAACAGGGCTGATACGTAAACCTGTTTGAGAGGATTGATTGTCCGTACCCTTCTTTTTAATATATAAAGAATACTATTATAAATGTTTTAAATTATAATCGAATAACAATGTCTCATGTCCAACGAACGTGCTTTGTGAGACTGTTTTCAATAAAACTAGTTATATTATTAAGGATATACCTCATTTGGTTTTTATAATGACAGATAAAAAAGTACGCCATGGGATAAAATTATTTTTATAAAAAAATATAAACTAAATATAAAGGATAGAGACTCTATATTAGAAAAAAAAAAACATTTAAAAAACATATCTAAAAGCTTAATATAAAATTTAAAATCAATAATAAATATTTGCACGTACGGGTCCATTAAAAACTCATCTCAATTAAAATTTTCACTTGTCAGTAATAAAAAGTTTAAAACGTACTCGATCCACAATAAAAAAAGCTGATTACACAACCTTTATTAAGAAAGCAAGATGCATCATTAACGTCGATCTGCCCGTTACATCAGCTGATAGCACAAAAACCTGAACCATCTGCCGGCCCATGAATCACCGGCACTTGGCGCGTGCCAAAAAAAAAAACAACTCAACCGTTATATCCGTGGGTCCACCCACGTGGCAGGACCCCTGTTTGTAAAATCGATTTTTTTTCGTGCCACGACATTGCGATTTTTTTTCTTCATTTATTATCTGTGTTACTCGTTGGCGGGAATATCTTTAATCTGTCAAAGTGCTATACAAATAGTTTAGATTTCATATTACTTTTAATATAAAATCAATGGTTTTCAATAACATTTAATTCTAATTTATTATAATACGTTATTTCACACATGAATAAAATTATAATCAACTTGATTTAATATACAATTATTTGGTAGCAGCATTGCAAAACGTCATAAAATAAGAGTAAGTATTCTTTATAAGTTATATTTATGTTTATTAGTATTTGATTATAGCAGTCTAAGGAATCATAAAACTATACAAGTAAGGCCCGAGCAATATTATTCTCATAAATATCAACGACCTAGACATAATGTTATTAGCGCAAAGCAATTGGGGTATCCTACAATATAATGTACTGTTAATAAATCTACTTTAATTTCAAGATGTCGCGACAGTATTCATTGGCATTATTTTAGGTGCAAAAAAGGTTGTCGATTAAAGTAAACAATCTACAAAACAAAAAAGCCATTAAAACCTGCGATAAAAGCAGTGGATTTGTAAGAAAGTTTGCCAGTAATGTTTATTGCTATATTGTTCGTGAAGTTCTAACAGGAAAAGCGAGAATTAATTGGTTTTTATTTAGTTAAGACTATTTTCTGTTGAGCTAAATTAGTTCAACGTATTTAAAAGTTTCAGTAGGCTTACTTGTTCAATATTAGTGAAAAACGTATTCAAAAATAAAATGCTTAAAACTTTAAAATATGAAAGGCGTGTGTTCATTCAGTAGTAACGAAACATGCTGACACTTAAGCTCAAAGATTTTTAATCACAATCATGTTGATAAAAAAGATTATAATTTTATATAAAGTGTACACAATTGTAACATCTGCCTGATACAAAAACAGTAACAAAAAGGCACCTTTGGTCGACAATAGGTAGGAACGGCCTATGATAAAGATCCTAGAGGTGTATCCACTGCATCGATTTTGATTGGAGCGCGCGCGCAGCTGGCGAGCACATTGCGCGACTCGTGCGCACGGATAATGTGGGCGACATATGAACCATAATATAAATAATCTTGTGAGGTTTTACTAAACTTGAAAAAAAGACGGTAACGGACGTCACAGCTTGTTTAAATAAGATTTACTTAGTTCCTGTGACGCCGCTATATAAATATGTATATAGTTATTATTAATTTCTCTACTAATTATGTCAACGTATTGAATAATATGTCAACGCCTACATATGTTGGTATTTTTAAATATTTTTCTTTATTTAATTTATATAGGCATTCAATTATAACTATCTATTTTTCTCTTGTAAAACTCTGTGGGAAAAAATATTTTACTGTTTTCAGTAAAAATCTAAATAATCTTTAGTATGCTCGACCGTTAATGTATGTTACATTAACACTGAATTCGCATACATCGCTTGTAATATGAAGAAAATAAATGATTGAATGAAATAAGATGTCACAATTCCTAGTAATAAATATTATATTATATGCCCCCAAAATTCATTAATCACTTAAGCTCATAAATAATACAATTCTTCATTTAATAGTCATAGAATCCACATAAATTGATGCCATTATAATGAGAACACTAGTAAAAACGTCAGGCACAGCATAATTGCTTCAGAAGGCTTTAAATAAAGGTGAACAGAACAGGGAATGTCTCCCTTCTCTCCCTGGCTCAGCTTTACGGCGGTTGTTATAAAACTAATTTGCTAAGTTTAAGTTACTTTGCAGCCCTTAACTTATAATCGTAAATTAAGTCAAGTAGGTTTCTTCTCTCAAGTTTCTGCCGAAAGTTTTCCTTCGGAATCTGCTCAATATTAATTATTATACTTTTTCTTTCATTTTATTAAAATAGTTTTATTACTATTATCGTTTTTTTTTTTGTAAATATTGAAAATGTTTTCTGAAATTTGTTCTAAAATATCGCCAACGTGTATAAATATAACCATTAGGTACGTATAGCGTGAATCATATTTACGAAGCAATTTGGTGCCTAATATTCACTTTTCACGTGTCGTTCTTTCTTTACAGATTGATTCCTTCAGATGTCTATAATATATGAAATGTTATGATTAAAAAGTTACAGGTAAAATTGCTAAAATGATTTATATATTTTAGTTGAAATATGATTGTCATAAGCAACTAACTTTAGTGTGCGTATTTTGAAAGTCTAATTTGTAGTTATACGAAATAAATCAATAATCTTTATGACTATAATACATCCCAATTAAATAAATTAATAAAATAAAAATAGTCTTTATTTCTGATATCATACCATTACATAAACAGTTGTTCACTTTATATAGACAATTACATTTACTTTAAAACCAAAATATAGCGCAACTAACGTTACCATTATCACAATATCAATTTCAGAAAAAAAAATAACGCTAAAAGAGATTGCCTACGATTTTTCATGGGCTATTAACTTTGCAGTTGTTTTTATTACAGTTTTATGGTAATCACCAGTCTTTGTTTTGAATTTCGAATCGGAAATATATACTTTAAAAGTTGTCGCTAAATAAATATCCCCGATAATTTCAATTCAATTTTTTCTTACGGTGTTATAGTTTAGGTATTAAATTGATCTATACCTATATTGATTTTAGTTTGGAAAATAAGCGGACGCTCGTTTCGCTTAAAATGAAATATATTACAATAGTCGTTAATAATATCATATTTGTGAGGATGTCATAGCGTCTGTATATACAGGTTATAAAGTGAAACACATTGCTTCCGCCATTTTACAAAGACCGCGAAACCGACAACGCAAAACAAGATGGCGTTAATCTATGCAGACGAATAAATTAATGTAAATTGTGCCTCGTAAATAAGTCATACAAAGTGTTTGCGTCATTCACAAATCGATTCAGTTTTTTCAGTTGACTTCACATCGTTTTAACGAAAATACTTTTTAATATCACCTGTATTGTTTTTTTTTTGTGAAACTATCGGTGTATGCCATTATCGTGGATATTATATATATGTAATTTAAAGTCTATTATTATCATGGATAGACTTTGAATTAAGAAATTCAAAATGTAAATAAAATTTTATAATAAATATTGATTGTCATAACATATGTAGCTTTAAAAGCAGAATAGTCTTTACAAAATTATTGATAATAATATAAAAATTCTCACCTTCTTCTCCGTCAACTTCTCGCACCGACGCTGCTTGCATATTTGATGGGACTTGTCGTTGCGGCACGGTGCACAGTCGCCGCAGTTGTCTTTCCTTTGGCATCCGATGCATTCGCCACATCTCTTTCTTTTCTTCTTTGTCTGTGACGGGAAGTACTAGAATTGAGTCAATTTGTTAGTCTAGTTTCCGATTAAATTGATATAAATAATTTTATCCTTTATAATATTTTGGTGTTACAAGTTACGTGAATAGTTGATATTGATACATCATTGAGGGCAGCAATTATTAAGCAGTCAGTTGGCTGATCTAACATTAATGACAGACGTTACTTGTTTTACGGAATAAGTAAAGCCGTTAGTAGTTAAAAACGTAGACGTTCGTCCCATTGACACTGAGGAAAGAATCAATTCACATCTTAGGCAATACACTATCTAAATTTGACCAAAGATGAAGCTCAACTCTTTTTATCATCCACGGGACAATAAAGTTCTTATAAATTGTCTAAGCAAAAGGTTGTGAATATAGTAAATAGCTTATATCAGAAGGTAGATATACTTATCGTATGTGCAATGAAGCTATAGGGGTGCATTAGGTAAGCATTTGTAGGTATTTCACAGAAAAATATAATCACAAACTTTTTTGCATTTCATTTCATACAAAATGAGTGCATAACTGCAGACTTAAGTAAGTCAACTTTTATTAGTCCTATTCCCCATTGATATACAATTTTAAAATTAGCACAGAACCCTCGGTGGGCGAATCCGACTTGTACTTATCTGATTTTTAAATAATATGAAAATTACATTTGCAAGCGGCCTCGTTATATAAATTTATTGTTTCTTTGTCAGAATTAAATAAAGAAGAAAATAGAGAAGCTGAATTTTGACATATTGAAACAGTTCGCTCCCAGTATTAGTTTTGCGTGTCGAAACATCCGTACAGACACAAAGATTGCAATTATGCTCAGAGTCAGACAACAATTTCGGCGCATTCTGAGCTCGTTAATGAGTCGTCTGGCGCGCGTCATGCGCCTGCGCTCGATCGTGACGGCGACGATATCGATCTTTGTTAACGTTTGTATTGAATTATAGTGTTAAAGCTGTATTAAGATATCATCACTGATCTGTACAATTTGATAAATTAGATATATATTGCTAAGAAGACATATAATTTTAGAAAGTTTTACAAATTTAATATTATGAATCTTTTTGTATAATAATAAATGTTAATTTGTTAATTATATTATTGTAGCGTCATAGATATAAGCTTGGGTGGAGGTAAAATTATTGATTTTGACAAACTCACTATTATGTCAATCTATTTAAATATATTCTCTAGTCAAGTTAGGCGAAGTTTGGATGCCACTACATAGCATGAACTAGAAAAATATCTAGAGACATTAAGCCAATCGGGGCGAACAAAATTTGTTACTGTTAATTTCTCTACGCTCACTACAAAAGAAGGCAAGTTTGTGAATATTTATTATTCCTCTTAGTATTTTTTTACAGATGAATGCTTTTCCAGCATTTAGTAATCCTGCAGGCAGAGTGAATTAATTGTTAAGAAATTCTGTTGTCCTCAAGAAATTTGATATAAATCATATATTTATTCCGAATAATTATGTATTGACCCGAATGGTAATGGTAATGGTGGTGGCTTCATATTTTATTTATAAATCATTTTATTAGAGCAAACATATTATCAACTTATTGCACTTATTCCATAGTTATCTATAAACAAGGCGGAATGAACTTATAACCATAAAAATTATATACAGCTGTGATGCGAAGCCGCCATTTTATCCATGTTACTATCGCGATTGAAATCGCTCGATTGTTCCCGACAAACAGCTGACGCGTTATAAAAAGGGAATTTGTTTTTACATACTAATAATAATATAATAGTTTGGTAATTTAAAAATTCATGTATTTTTTACTTTTATATTGTATTTTACTTTAAAGTAAAACCATAAAAGTTAGTTAAATTGTAAAATATATTTATTCAATTAACACTACATGCGTTCATCTTTTCAAATTCTAACACCTTTGCTCTACGGCAGATGTCACGGTAGTCAATAAACAATATTCTAATTAAACCCGTTTGCACCAGACATACTCGTATGCATTTTGAAAGCATTAAACTATGATTCTAACTTTAAACTTAATAATTTTAATGTAAACGCATTCACTTTAAATATCGACGAGCTTAGTTTTGCAATTTTTATATAGAATGAATTAATAGAATAATAAAATATATGTACAAATGTCACATTTTCTATAACTTTATATTAGCGTTTAGTTTAACTAGGTTACTTACTACTTCTAATAAATAAGTACATTATACTCATATTATACTTTTATATATTACTGAATATTTATCATCTATTAGTTTAATATTTAAAAAATGTTAAATATCCTACATCGTGCCTTTCCTGTTATGAGTTCAGTTTCTAGGAAACTTTGGTTTTCCCAGCTTGACTCATTCGTACGACTCAAAGCTATTGTAATATCGTTTGTAATACCGAAAAATAAAAGCCTCCCTCTGAAGAATTATGAAATGACGTCGGTTACATTTTAGCCAAGGAATGTTTCACATTAAGAAAATATTATATATATTCCATTGCTATACACAACTATCTATATACAAAATAATTACTAAATTCTTATTTTTTATGTCATTAATTACAATGGTTTACAGTCCTAAGAAACAATGGTATGACGTGAAAATTTGATATAACTGAATAGCCTAACAATATTGTCATTATTAAATTTTAATTTTGTGATTACCCTGTGCGTGCTGCTAATGAGGTGTTCGATAAAATCTTTATATCAAATACTACGCAATTGTATTACTATTAAACATTTAAACATGTTATAATCAGAAAAATATGTATAAATTTATTATAGTTTCTTTTATGAAAATACCTTGTTTATTTAGTTTTATTATTTTTTTTAAACAATTGATACAGTGTCAGTTTTATTTTGTTAAGATAGAATGTTACCTTAATTATTCATTTTCGTCCTAGAATTGAAGCGTGCTTAACTACCCTACGATTGCCAAATTTTTATTTTAGTTTAAAATGTACGTAAATACACTTGTTCCGACTGACTCCTCCACCCAGGAATATTTTAAAAAGTTTAAAAACAGAAACATACAGTTGTAATAATAATAAGCCTGTTCTTACCCCGCAAAAAACCGGTGATATTTATATTAACGTGAATTTCGTAATAATTATTTCATATTATTGTAATTAAGTTGTAGTTATTTAACAAACTTCTAATAGTAAGGGAAACGCGCCGCATGTAATTACTCTAGTATAGATGTGAGCAGCTGCGCGCAGGCAAAGGTGTTCATTATTAGACTAGGAAATGCTGACATTTGTAATGGAATGTCACTAGTATGAACCTTTTCTAGAAATTAGAAGTTTTTCTTATGTCTTTAATTGATTTCTGTAACTTCGTTTTTGTTATTAAAAGAAATATTAAATTGGTATTAGCCTTAGTTTGTAACAATTCTTTTTGTATGTTTCTGTTGGATTAAGCGTTCACGTTATATTGAAATCACATTATTAAATACAATAATAAATTATTATAAACATTTTCTGCCTGTTGAAGGTTTTAATTATTTATAGAGGCACGCTTTTTATATTAAGGTAGCTTAGCGAAAGAAAAAAGTAGAAAAGCTCGTGAAAATTTCAAAGCAGGACACGCGTAAATCGTCCTACTTTAATTTGTGTTTTAAATGAGAGAGGAAGTTAATTTATCGGAGGAGCAAGCGAATCGGCTAACTATAAAATTTATAGCCGCGAAGACAGAGAGTTCGGCAATTTTTGAACACGGCATTGAGAATAAAAACTGCTTCACGAATAATAAAAGGTGGAATTACTGGAAAACTTTCCCTTTTTCGAAGTTCCGAATATGTGCCGGGGCCGACGCCGTGTTGTCGGATGAGATTCAGAGAATCCTCATATCTTGCGTCGACTATTCGCTATTCCCTTGCGTCTTGTTTACGCAATTTGGCAATTCCCGGAAACAGATTTGTTGTCTGCTCTAATTTTATTGGCCCAATTATGGTGAATATAACTCTTATTTTATTAATTTTTATTTTTGACAGAGTTAAAACAGTAAAAAATAATTTATTAAAAAGCTTCACTTATGTAGCACGGTAGGCAAAGGGAGCCTAGTCTTGAGATACTCCGCTCCCCACTTTCCGCCGAATTCCAGAGACATAGTGTGTTGAGTAGTAGAACTCAACGCCGCGCTTAATTAGTTTATTAGTACTGAATATTTTACTCAATGTATTAGTTAGATCGTTTCTAAGATAGCTTATATTGACTGGTGCAATATAGCTTATACCCTACCCGTTCGTTCTTAACGTAGTTTTGTCATTAATGTTTGATCAGCAACGAAAGCAGACTGCCAAATTTTATATAGAAAACTTATTTCATAATTAAAATATTAAGATACTCACCTGTTTTTCACTCGATATATCATCGAGTTCCATTGGTCCAGTGTTCATTGGCGGTGCTCCGTGCATCGGAGATTTGAAGCCGGCAGTAGATGACACTGCCGCAACTTGGCCACTACTTTCTGACCCCACTTCCATGTTAGAGCCGTCGGACTCCGAACTATTTGCTCGCATTTTCCGTCTCTCCTTCTTTCGAAAATCTGATCGTGTTGGTGAAGAGCCACTTCCGAAACCATTCGTTTTTTTGTCATATCCGTTGTCTATCAACATGGGATTTTGGAAATTACTATGATGTAATCCGTTCGGTGTGTACTTGTCTTGTAGAGATTTCACATCGAATGGTTCATTTTTTAATACATGAACGACGGTAGGGCTTTGAATATTTTGTATTAAACTGCCGTTTTGATGTAGAAGCGTTCCGTTTTGATGTAATATACCGTTTTGTGTAGGAAACGCATTTATTGTCGCAATGTTTGGCTGGTACAGCTGTATATGCCGGTCATCGATGTATGTTTGACCAGCTGGTGCTAGTTCTCGTGCTTGCAAAGGCGCGGGGACAATTGGATAGCTCCGAGCATTTACAGCAGTTAAAGTATGGAATGTTGTGGCATTTACAGGTGACAGTGTCGTTAGAGTTGTAGACAGAGGAGCCACCTGTGCCAGAGTGGTAAGATGTGGTGATGAAGGAGTTGTGAGTTGCGTGAGCTGGGTTAACTGACTAGGACTCGCGCTAGGGGTTGGGCTGGTTGTGACGGGCACTGGCGTCACACTTGGGAGCCCCGTTTCTGGTATGACTGTGGTTTCTGGAAATGTTTGAAATTGGCTTTGGAAGGACGGTAGCTTGTTCGCTATTGGCTGTAGCGTAACAGACTGATATTCAAGAGGAGATGAGAAGCCAGCCCGGAGTATTGCATCTTTCGAGTTCACCGTGATTGGCATAGACTCCCACGGCCGGTATTGCGGCTGGCTGGCGATCACGGACACCGTGTCGCCGGTCCTCTCGTAGTACTCCCAGCCCGGGTCGAGGAGCCGGGTGTCGGCGGTGAGTATCCGTTGCTCGTTCTCGGCCATCTCGCCGAAGGTTGAGAAAGGCGGCAAATGCGCGCTATCCGCGCCCGCCTCGCTACGGAGCGTTTCGCTCATGACGTGTTACCTCGACGCAACCTCATCGCGTCACTCTTATTCACACCTATCTTAAGAAAAAATAAGCTCTACTAAGTCTATTTACGTTGTACTGAACACTCGGAACTGAACTGGAACTTGATAATTTGTACTCTTTGAACTGGCTTCGTTACGTCCTCGATATATTAAATAGCACTTAAGTTACGATTATACGGCACACTGGTTGACACTACACTAATCACAATATCTTCGATTTCTCACTATCAAATAAATTATATAAAAAGTCCTTAACAACAGGCAGTTAACTTATCTGAGTCTTATATCTAAGGCTTATAAAAATCTTTGGCTGATTTTAAAAAATGCTCGAGGAATTGGTTCGTTTTTGTATTAAATTTTTAACTATTAATAAAATATTTGTGCACTCATTTAACGATCTATTTTATTTTGGAACGTTAAAATACTGGTCGTTGATAGATTCTCTTTTAAACTTTTGAAGGCTTCTTTTATTGTAAATACCGATCACTTCAGACTTAAATTAATTTGTACTGTTTGGGAGTTAGCGTATACTATTTGCGTAAATTTTATCGTTAAAAGGTATTAAAAAATAGTGCTTATATATTTTTTTTGAAACGAAAGATATGACTGGAGGCTTTGGTTTGAGGCTTTTGTGGCTTTTGGTTGATTTTGTTCTTCAGTTCTGTGTCTGGCGGGCGGAGGCTGGCCGGTGTTATCCGCGCGGCCTGCACCGGTCTGTGGACAATAAAGCATCAAATGTACTAATTCTTTGTGAAACTATGACATCGACTTGTTAGTTAAAAATATGGCAACGCTCAGGTATATTTATTACGCACGAGGGAGCGCATGCGTATGCTGTGTTTTGAAGCGTGCATAAATCGATGGCGCGAAGCATGCTTGCATAACTGACACTAGTTTAATGTTAATTAGTTAATTTTGGTCGTATTAAAAATACATTTAAAAAAATAAAAAGAGATTTTAAATTTCAATTAAAAAATTTTATTTACTCATAATTTTAATGAAACCATTTGTTTTACCAATCTGCGATGTGAAATAGTATTAAAAATTAACGTAAGATATAATCTCTTTTTTATTTTAAAGGACTTGATGATGTATACCTATTTTAGTTTCATGTTGTACCTTGTAAATAGCACAGTTTCACAGTTGGTTGAAAAAATCCAATGTTAAGATAATTACTTCTTAACTTCCCAAGTTTCCGTCTAAATTCAAATAGATATTTACAATACAAAAAATCTATAGTGATTATATCCTAGAATCTGTTCATGAAAAGACTAAAACATCTCTTAAATTGACTTTTTTATCAATCTTGCAGTTCTTTCATATTTAACATATATTTTATTTCAATTTCTCAGAAAATTTCATATAATTTACATGTTTCACAAAATATTTTGTACGTCCCAAACTATTGAAATATCTCGTCACGTGTTGCTGTTGTAAACAAACTATTAATAGAAGGGTACGCTAGTGCTACGCTCTATTTCGGAGCCACTATTTTAAGACAACTATTTTGGTAGAATTCAATTTAAAACCGCGTTTTTGATAGCATTTTATTTTTAACTGTATTGTTTTTGACATGTTACTTAAAACTAATTCTAAAATAGAAATAGGAATTTATTTATAATATTTAAAGCTTTTAATAAAAATGGTTCAGTATGGTCTATGATGTAATATATCAATGTATTGTTAACATGAAAGTAATATTATAGTTAGTAAAAGAATATCTTCTACCTATCTTGAAATTGAGATTAGGTACTTGAAAAGACGTCTTTTATTTATCCTACAAAAAGAAGCTGAATTGCAAACATGCTTGTTTCAACTTTTTCAACCCCTCGAGTCGATTTTCCTGGGGAAAGGAAAGTTTTATACATCTACAACTTACGCCACTTGAACATTTTCGGAAGTCGGAACTAACTGAGAATCCACGTAAGGACCATCAAAGCCTCTATTTAAAGTCGGGACGATTCTCGCTAAGATTACTACTTAAACGTAGTATTTTGAATGGTGATGAAAATAGTTTTCAAATGCGGATTTGTAGAAGTCATGTTGAAAGAAAGTAAGAAAGAGATTTAAATATATTATAATCTTTGCACAGCCTTGATGCTTTTATTTAATTTCTAAAAATCAAAAGAAAATCACTCCAACATTGCGTCATCAAGCCTTAAAAGTGCGATCAAAATGTCCCGACTAGTAATCACAAGGCGAAACTCTTTGTAGATGCGCACAAAGAGTGTTCGTCGAAAAAAAAGATTAAAAAGCTCAGTCGGAACGGAACGCAACTTCGGCTATGTGTGCGTGCTTTATTATTTGGCGATCGCGTCTGTGTGCGCCAGGACCCGTGTGTGCATGCGGCGGCGCGCGTGTGTGCGTGAGCGGCGCGTGTGTGCGAGCGGAACGCGATAGTATCTGGGTCTCGGTTGTCAAGGGCAACCGTACAACCGCTGCAGCGAAAGCATTGCGCTTTCAGCTTTGCGCTGTAATTATACGGCTTATTTTTAGCATCGGATGTTGTCGCCTTTTTGTCCTGGCTCGTTGTGGCGCGCTCTGGCGCAACGCCGCGCACGTTTAGATGACGTTCGGAAATCCTTGAATCTTGAAAGCTGAACTTGAAGTTCGCTCGCTATTTTCATGTTTTCGCTTTTGCGACGCCGTTGGAAATGCGCGCGTTAATGCAATACCCATTGTTTCACAGATGTTTTAATGTAAGCGTTTTTGGTAATGCAGCCAGATTTATCGTCATTCTTTTGTCGAGAACTTTGAAAATATTTTAAAATGTAATGTGCCTTATGAATTGCTGCGTATCTACTTCAAGCAATAAAGTTTTAAAAGTATTGGTTTACTTAAATACATTTTATAGCACTACCGGCTGTGTTATACAAAGTATCACATCCGGCGCCTGCGCATAATACCTGCGCCGGAAACTGATATCTCCGTTACACTGATCTTTTTACTGATAAAACTTATCGATCGCTATATCTATCAATCATGCAAACTTTATACTACTTATAGGAGCTATTGAGACTGGGACTTTGATATATAATAATACAGATTAAATTACATTTTGTTAAATTGTTAAAAGTAAATATTTATAGATGAATAAGGAATTTTCTATACTGTCAGTCTTTATTTAAGCGTATAATCTCTATGGCGCAGCAATTTCTGACCGCTCCCGCGAACGCCGTCGATATACTCGTAATAACCACAAACACAGGATACGTACATCACACTTATTATTATTGTATACACTCTGTTTTATGCAACTATAAGAATATTCACTACTTTAAGACGGTTTATAGTTAATTTTACTTTTAATATCTATAAGAACAATATTTTTTATAATGCTAATGAAACGTAACTTAACGCTATATCCCGCATGTAGCAGGAAATGTAAAAAGAACCCAGTGTTAATGCACTCCGTTCGTCGCTTTCCGCCTTATTTTCGAGACATTGTGTATTCAATGGCAGAAATGTTATTTCACCGATGGGCAATTAAACCCCCGTTATTTAAAAATAACTGTAAAAATATGCGTATCTATTACTATATTTTTACAGTTATTTTTTATAAATTTATATTTGTTTTACAAGTAAACATTAAATAAATGAACTTTAAGTACAAATTTTAAAGTGAAATTTACAAATTCTGGTTATTTATTAACTGAATTATTCACTTTTCAAATAATCAGTAAAAAATATTTAATCGTGCTATGAAAAAAACAAGTTTTATTTTAATGAATTAAAGACATGAAAAGGTAGATTAAATTTTTAATTCAAAGTGATTGATAACTAATTTATATGAGCATTTGTACTATAATAGCTACCTACAATTAAAACAAATAACAAACATACATATGTAAGTACATTTTTATCACACTTTAGTATAAAAAAAACTCTACACGACAATGACACGAACATCTTTATGTTTAAAAATATTCCTCGAATATATCTTTTAATAAGACAAATACATCTTGTCTTTTAATAAAGCAAAAAGTCAATCGCGTGCATAAATTATGAGCACATGTCTCGCAGTACAAAAACACCGAAATTCATACCTAAAGTGTGACGTGACGCCGGTGACGTGACATATAAAACAAAAGACGGCCCGTGATTAAGACAGTACAATGATAGGAATACCGATATAGAGTTACCGTCCCATCCCATTGAGGCACTCGAATTATGAATAGAGACGCAGATGTGGCGTTTTTTACAACAATCTTTCCCACACTACCACTTTTTCTTATGCCTTAATACCTCACAATATTAACTTATAATGCACAAAATTAAATCTCAACGTTTTAAGCTCTATTGTGCACACGATAGAGTTCCAATTTAAATAGTTTTAGAAATTCAAACGCATTAGTAACTCTGTTTGTTATAGTTTTGTAAAGATTTTTTGTGCATACGTCTTTTACTATCAGATGCGACATCGGAAATTGAGTATTTTTTGTACTTACACCTATGAGACTGACTAAATTTGAAGGAAGTCACGAATGCACTGTATGATTTAGTATTGTTTCCTTTTTGAATTACACCCATTATTTAAATTTTACTATGTTACCGAAGTAACAATTTACATCTGCTCATTTAGGTAACTTTATACAAACATAGTATAGATGCAGTGAAAGGCAAATTTCAATTGAATATACAAAAATAATAATATTAAATTTCATTAGTTAAAGGTCTTACTTTTGAAGCTATTTTTTAGAATCAATAATATCAAAAGAATATTGAAAACTTCTAAGAGTTTTTACATACAATAGCAGAAATAGAGCAAATTACATTATTTACATAACCTTTAATTTTTAAACAAACAAGTGGTGATAAGTTTAAGAAAATTACCAAAAAAAAAAAACAAATTTTAACTGTTTCAATTCATTTTTTGAGGTAAAAAGATTGGTCTTTCTATACTATATAAAATACAATCCTATAACGGCCTAACCAATCAATATAATCTATGTAAAAGAATAAAAAGCAACACATAATTAGTCTACGAGCACACTAGACGTTACGACGCCACTTATTACCAATAACGATCCGCGAATATATTGAATGAGCACCGAAATAGAGAGGAGTGCGATCTCTGATACAATGGCACCGAGCGTTCACCGGCGAGACTCCGTCTAAATAAAATATCGTCAATTACTCACAAACTTTGTCCAGCGAATGTTTGAACGCGAAGCTTTTATACATTCAATATGAAAACCGAAACCCTTAGTTTACTTAGGAGCAATAAGATGCGGATTATCCTTAAGAAAATATGAATCGATTTAATATATTGTACATATTTGGTGCTTGTCGATTTGACGGCTCGAAGATTGACATTTATTTGTATATAGCAACATTTGTAATATGCGAAAGGTATTAAGAAGTTAGGTGTTTTTATAATTATAAATATTTTTTATTAATAAATTTATTTTTCACAATTTTTGGGATAAATGTATGTTATATCATCACGGATATATAAAAAAATATTTAAGCTACTTTAAAATATGAGATTTACTGAAAAGTATTATATATATGAAAAGGCTTTAAGTAATTACAAAAAGACAATCAAAACAATCAGTGAACTATTCACTGCTTTTCTCCTGTGTTAGAGTTTATCCATTTAAGCGTAAGATTAATGAAAATATAGCATTTAAAACTTTATAATCAACTAATCGCTAGGTTTTTGAAGTACGAATGTTAACATCCATTCAACCATGCTAGATTTAGCTTATTCGAGGTTTAATTTTTATAATTGCTTTGTCTGCTTGTACACGCACATCTTTGGAACTACTGCACTTTCTTTAATATATAAATTTTAACGGGGTAGAATCTAATGTTAAAATTGATATAGAACCATAGTAGTCCAGTTGGGGTATAAGATATAATGAAATGTCTTCTAACAAAAGTTATAAAGCGAGTTATGGATTTCTCAATGACATACCTATAAAAAATAGAGTTTTGACACATTTAAAAAGGGACCATACTTTACTAGCTAAAGTGCAAGAATTAATGAGAAATGGCACATTAGCAAAAGTTGTTTT
>FAPJ01009079.1:0-18416 GCA_001485985.1 Heliconius ethilla aerotome | reverse complement strand
TTGTCCCAAAATTAAGTACGCCACATTAAAAAAAAACTTTCCTAAAATAAAAAAAAGCACGGGCAACTATGCGCCCGTGGATGTAGCTGTTAAAATAAAAAAAAAAGGGTTATCTGCCAACCAGCTTTTAAACAGACTGTTTACTGAAAGCTGAAGCTGAAGACTGTCTGGTTCAATTAGTTAATCTCAGGAACTACTAGTACTAACTGATTTCGTCAGACAAAGACGGGTATTCTCTCTTATTCTAATCCCGAAATACAAATACGTATAAATTACATTTATTTTGCCTAGACCGATGTGCCGTGTCCATTATTACAGTTGTCCAGTATAAATACACAAAGCTAATAGTAGCCTCATTAACAAACATTTGCTAATTAAATATATATTTCAGCCTATACTGAGATCTAAGCAAGGACTTGTCTGTATGTAAATATACAACAATTATTTACTTATATTTAGTTTGTGTTTATTCACTACTTTATTCCAAACTTGACCTAGTCTTTTAGTGTGTCAATAGCCTATAGCTGAACTTAGTGTAAAGAAATCCTTTATGATTTATTTGTTCATTTTTTTTTGCAATATTTTTATTAGCCTTACTGGGAAACTCGGCATGTTAGTCACAATAGCTTAAATATTTTTTCGTAAGATGCTTTAGGCGTATATATTACATTATTTTGCAAGATAAAGCCAGGGGGAACCTGGGAACTTAGTGTTAATACGCTGTTTCTATTGAGGGCATTGCGTGTTGAGTGGCGGAACTCAACGCCACGCTTTGCCCCGTTATCAGATCGTGAGAATGAAAATATTAAGTGTTTTATTTCCTCGAGTAGGAATCGAACCCACAAGCTGTCACGTTTACAGTCACACGCTTTTGTCCTTGCACCGCAAATGACCTCAAAATGATAGCAGAAATAAAGAGAAATAAAGAAAAGCTTTGTCTACCAAAACATAATTTCTGTAATAATAAAAAAAAATCTAGTATTCACTTCGTTTATGTGCTGTCATACTTACTATATAATTATGAACGATTGAAATTCTTGTAAAAGTGGCATAGGTACGCAGTTCCGCGTAGCCGCGTTTATATTAATGGTGCTTTACTGACATTGTTTTTATTATATGTATATTATGAGGCTACAAGCAAGGAAACAATTATTAATTACTTAATGTCACTAATATCTAATTGGGAATCGAATCTAAAGTCATCGCGTTTGCTACTGCATACACTGTTTCGCGTGCCATCGGCCTCTCTTTCTTTTGCAATAATTAAAATGGTATTTATATTTTAAAAATATATAAATACTTTTATTTTTATGATAATAATAGTTTTGTATGTAAGCTCATGTAACTTTGTAAATTGTTTTCTACTATAAAATGGTAAAAAAAATCTATTTGTACATTAAATATCTTTACGATTAAAATATTTAGGTTAATATCAAATTAGTTATAAATAGAACAATAATTGATTTTTTGTTGTTTTTTTGCAAGCAAAACCAAATAAAATCGCAATGGATTTAAATAACAATATATTAAGTGCATTAGTATGTTATAGATAAGCAAAACTATACTGTTATAGATAAGCAAGTAATCCATCCTATTCCAATCCAATTTTCCCTAAATACACTTAAACAAATATTCGTATAGTTCAAGCAGGCGAAGTCGCGTGGGAGCCACTAGCTTAAACATAAATATATGTACATGTATTAAATAGCATGATTTTAGTATAAAATGATATACCAATATACAATCATTATTGTCTAAAATAAAATTAAAATAAAGATAAAATCGTATGCAAATGAACCCGCACCTCAACCACTTTCATTAGTTTTCGTCAGGTCACTTAGCCTTTATAACGAAATTGTAAGTTTTTACTTTCTCTTATAAAATAGTTTTTGTTACGCTTTTTGTATTGTTTTCTGGTTCATGGCATATTTGGACAAAAAAGTAATTCCATTTTTTATTACATAATTTTTTACTTTTATTTTGATGTGCCCAAAATGTTGTTAAAAAATCTTTTTTTAAAATTTAAATCACCAAATAAACCTTCCCTAAAGTACTAATTTAGCAATAAAGTTCTGTGTATTTATTTTTTTATTTTTGTGATTATTATGACAAAAAACATATGAATAATGAGAAGCAGCGCCAGAAATGAAAACACAAAACATTTGATAAACACGAGTGGGAATCGAACCCACAACCGTTGCACTAACAGTCAGTATAGAAATAAAAAAATACTTGAATATATCATAATATCTTATGATAATATAACCGCTAAGAAATAATAATATTTTGTGAAAAGTAAATTCCTTACTCAGCATTTTATACCGGTATATTGCGATGATACAACATAATATGGAACTGGTAGAGCCTTGCCACTAGACGCCAGTGCAGCTTTCAATTTTTGATATCTCTACATATTTGTGAGATTTTAAATAGATTTTGGAAATTCTAAAACATTACACTAGTTTTTGCTTTTTTTTATACTTTCTACAGAATTTTGGTGAATGTTGCGGTTTTTATCTTAACCGCAGTTTAAAATTTAACTTGATTATGACAAAAAATATTTGAACTTTACGAGACTTGAGCTTGATAATTAAAAAGTAAAAAAAATGGATACTAGGGGAGGTAGTGTTAAGATATTCGATTTTCCAATTTCAATCGTATACCGGCGGAACTCATTACGGTGCTTGGAGTCAAGCACCATTGGTCTCAGCATAGACCTTGTTACCAGAGATAGGAAATAAATATAACTCAATTCAACAAGTGAGAATAGAACCCACAACTCCCGTCGTTTTCGGTCCCATCCGGTCCCATCTATAGTGCATAATCGGTCCCATCTATAGTGCATAATTTTAAATGCTTAGATTTATTATAGCTAAGTATTATTAGTAAGCAGGAGCAGTTTTTTATTTATAACGAAAAGGACGATGAGGTGCATGACCTCTGAAATGTTTAAGAAACATTACTGCATGTAGTCTTGATGAGGGAAAAAGTTAAAAGAGGTTGTCTGGCCGTTGCAAGTATTTTGGTCATAAAAGTAAGCCGTCTCAGACTTGGTCCGGCTTCTTTTCACGAATCACGCCTACCGGTTCGTTGGTTGTTGAATAAGGTCAAACATGTTATCTTTAGCTATATTGTTAATCTTAATATAAATTGTGACTTTATTTTCGTTTGAAAAAAAACAAATAAGGCTGTATAATTGTATATCTTTGAGAAAGACAAAGAGAAACTAAAATCCATTATTAATTTATTAATGTTAATAAAGGATACATGATATTAAAAGTGGTAAGAGGAAATCTTCACTCTGCACTTTCTCATACTTTCCTGTTTAGATCTGTATCAGTAAGCATCAGTATATTTTTCCCTCATAGGGAAAAACATACTACTTAAGTAGGCAGAAGTAACCTAGTGCTCCCTCCAATCATTTTCCGCCTAATTTTCGAGACATTTGCGTTTTGAGTGGCATAATTTACCGTTGCATTTAATCTATCAAAGTAATTAAGGATTTTCGAGCGGGAATCGACAGTGTACTACCAAACACTATTATTAAAAACCAGTAATTAAAAACTGTTAAAATATCGAACCTTAATGATAATTTATCATAAATTACATCACTATGCTACAAAAGCTGTATGTCGATCGTTAAAGCTTCTCAGCAGCTTTAATGACTTCGAAGATGAATAAACGCACACTCCATACTCATTTGTAATGAACAAGGTCATTCGAAGATTGTCTTGACAAATTGTAAGCATTCCATAATAACGGCGATTATGTGAGAATGGATTAAGGTAATTTTATTGTTTCTATATGTATATATACAATATATATAATATTACATTTTTTAAACTTGATATTTCATAGCAGGGGAGTCAGAGCGAACTTGATAAGCTAGGGTTGAGACACTCGGTTTCCTTTAATACACTTCTGTTCCTTGAAGAATATTTTCATATATTTTTTTGGAAAATTTTGCTTATGTTGGTATTTTAATGATTTTTAGGGTCGGATTGTAGTTTACAACGTAGCACCTACGTTGAAGGTTTTTGCAAATCTATTAAAACATCAATACACCATTACATTAGTCGTTATGTCCAGTACAATAATTACTTAGTATATGTTAGTTAATAAAACATACATGACATTATTTGTGTCGTCAATTTTGTATAATATATCTATTATACATATGCTTTTCTTTTTTTTTGTAGCAAAGTGTCAAAACACAACATGACTGAGGGTGAAATACTGAGACTCCTATATCTCCACCCCCTTCCCTATATGTTCAAATATAATACATGACCCCCTACATGTTCCAATATGTAGGGTGTATCTGGTTCAAAATCATCATTTTCAAAGAAGAAAATACAAGAATTACTATTTGGATCACTCAGTTATACATTCCGCGTAATCTTCGCTTTTGTCTTATTACCAGAGCAGGGAAAGAATAGCTCAATAACCCCGACTCATATAATGGAGAATGGAGTGTTACAACACCTTTTCTTCCTTATTATTACAATTTGATGGTACACCATCAAACTTGGAAATAGGCATGCGTATCTCTATGCTTACTACTTTGATATATAAAGGCTTAAGAAATAATATTTTTAACCAAATATTATTAATATGATATAAGTAACTCTTTGTCTAAATTATAATTAAATCATAATTATCATACATAATTAGTATTATCATGATCGATATATGAAGTATTAATCGATATTAAACCTAACAAAGGTTAGTAGGTATGTTGTAATTACACGTCAAACACGCAATCACGTGTGAATCAACGTGTTGTTTATTTCCTGATATACTTAGGTTGGGGTCAGTCTTAAGATATATCTTTGCGAGATTATTTTTGTATTTTGTTCTCTTTATACTTTATTATGATACAAAGCAGCTAATATTTAGTATATATATCCTTGACATTATTGTATAAGTATATACCTTCAGATGACTATATTTGTGCGTGTTAAGTATGATTTAATTATTCTAGGACATACCATCTTTGGCAAAAAAACGATATAACAATATGATTTAGGTATAATTTTTGTCTTGACCCTAATAAAAATTTAAAACGTTACATATTAAATAAGAAACAAATTTTGATGTTTTTATTGTATAAATATTGAATAAGTTCACACATAGGTACTTAATATAAAATCTGATAGCTCTACAGACATAATATGGTCCGTATGCATTTTTTCCATACCATTGAGTTTTTTAACATTTTTAAATATTTTAAATATTCAACCTAAACCTATCGGTAAATAATATCTAAATGAGTTTTTATTTTAAAAAAAAAACCAAACAAGCTTTTAATTGTAGTTAATTTCATACAAGATGATATGATATGCATATGCCCCCAAACTTGAGTTTATCAACGTTTATAAGTTGTATTTCCAAAAATCGGTACAGCCTCGGTGGGCGAGTCCAACTCGCACTTAACCGGTTTTTCTAAGTGAGAAATCAACGTAATGAGACTATTATATTCGAAGATACGAGTTAAAATTCAAAATCTCAAGTTTAAAAGAAATAAATAACTAATGTTCATTATAATCGTGCGGCGTGAGTAATATGGTAAATGTGTCATTTTTCTATCTTCACAGACAATCCGTTGTATTCAAGCGATAACGTAACGGGTAATTATAGTAGCAAATGACAATGTGATACCATCATAGTCTATTAGTGACTACCCAACTCAATGGGTTTGGGGATAGTGGGTTCGAATCCTGTAAGTTAAATTTGTATTTCTAATGTAGGTTTGTATCTTACGAGTAAATCATACTATTATAAATTAGATTGTTCTTATTTCTTTTGTATATTTTATGACTAAATTATTTCAACCTACTGTGCGTAACGCATGAGTAAATAAAGAGATATAGAAAATGTTAATTAATAAAATTACAGTCTCATAAATTTCTTATTACTAATTGGTACTTTTAATAATAATATCTAATATCGTAAATCATTAATTAAAATTGATAAAATACAATTTTACACTATCTTTTATTAAAATAAAATATATTTTATTTAAATAGGCTTTTCAATTTCAAGCTAAGTAATATATTTAATTAATTGAAATAACTTTAGAAATTATTTATGAGGCCTTCATGGCACACGTACAGACGCGTGCAAATAGGACGGTTAGGGGTTCAATCCCTACTCGGACAAGTAAATATTTAATATTTTCATTCCCTTGATCTGCTAACGGTATTGGAATTCGGCGGAAAGTAGAGATCGGAAGTGTCTTATTAGAAAATGCAGTGTTTCAACACTAGGTTGTAGGTTCTCAGATTCCTCCTAACAATTTTATAATTATTTTAAGTTTCTGTAATATTATCTCACTGTATACAGAATGGAAGCTGCCATAAAAGGAGCGCAGACACTTCCAGCCTGTATAATAATTTGATAGTAGATACCTATTGAATATAATGAATGTAAAGCTTAAGAAATTCGCAAAATCCTTGTGGGTGACCTACAAAGGAGTTAAATTACAGTAAACTAATAACTTTTCATAAAAAATATGCTTATTTTCTCAAATTTCCAAAAAAAAATTATAATATTTTTATAAAATTAGATATTCAGCAAATGAAATAATACCCTAATTTGCTATTTGAGCGAACAAATAGGTGATTAATTAAAATATCGTGTACGTATTAGATCGTGAGAATTTTAACGTAGAATTCGGTAGTGGATCTTGAGAAATGTATTACATAAATTATAATTTAGTAATATTCGTATCTTATTATAGATGTTTCACAATTATTTCTTTATACGAGGTTTAAAGATGGTAATAAAAACGATTGTTTAAACAAAATGTGGGAAATAAAAAAAGGCTATAAAATGCTACCATGAATTTTTCTTAAAAAGGTTTTTACAAAAATTAATCAGAATGGAATGTGAATATGCAACATTTACTGTCTGTTAGATATTTAGATATTTATTTACATTATATTTTTACTCCATATATAAGAGTAAGCAGAGGAACATTTTTAAAAGATTATTCAACACTTAGAAAAAAAAATAGTTATTTAGAAAATCGATAAAAATTTGAACCTGCATCTTTTGGCGACGGTTGGGGAAGTTGCCAAGAGGCGCGGGTTCAAATCCCGCTACGTCTAAATTATTATAAGTTTTCAAAATAAAAGAAATCATAGTTCTAGAATATATTAGGCCTACTTTAAATTAAATTCTGTGTAATTTCTTAATTTATTACCCAATATTTTTTAAACGTGATTTATGCTAATTGCTATTAAAATATGGTGACACTGACCTCAAAGAACATAAATATTATCAATGGAATTGATGGAATAAACAAATAAATACAATAAATAAAAAAAACGTGCCTAAATAGTGCTTAATAGATAAAAAAATGTATAAGAAGTAAATAAAGATCAAGTTCATTAAAATTGTTATGCATTGGTAAGATTATAATTACGCAATGCTACCGTTACAGACGTTGCGAGGTGTTCGCGGACCGATGATATTTTTTAACCGACTTTCAAAATTCTGGTTCATGTTTACTGGTTTACATACCTACTTAAGTCATTTTTGGTGTTGCGCCTTACTTTGAAATCGTTTTTATTTAAAAACTCATAAATTAAAAGCACAAATAGTAATATATCACGTCGTGGTTCAACGGGAGACCGTCAGATTGTAATGGACGATTGTGGGTTCGATTCCCACTCGGGGGAAAAAAAATCAATATTTTTGTCCTTTCTTTGCTTTCTCTCGAAGCTGAGCAGAGCTACCAAACTATGCTATTCCTTATTCTGTGATCATTAAAAGTCATTGTGTGGGTATCTAGCCGAGGCCGGGGTATGGTACTAGTTTTAAATAAAACATATTACAATAAGTGTAAAGAATACCTACTAGAAAAATATTAGATACACAAATGAATAAATAAAACGTAAAAGCGATTTTTATAAACAATCGATTGGAAAAAAGACTGGATTGTATTATGTAATGGTTTAAATAGGAACCATTGTTTATAGTGGATAAAAATGGCAACAAATAATTCTTTTGAGATTACACTTTTTCCGAACGACGATGACCATTTACGTTCCTTAATGCATTCCGAGGTATGTATTTAGAGTTCCGACTTAAAAAAATAGCTATTATTGTTTTCGTTGGGAATCAGGGGAATTTGTTAGATTAAAAAAAAAAAATAATTAAAAATTAATAGTAAACATTTATGAATGGATAAGATATAGTTCATGGTTCAAAATATATAACAATGAAAAACTATTTGCAACAGTTTTTTACGATATTTGTTATAAGCACGAGCCATACAATAATTGCATTTTCGTGACAACAAAATACTATAAAATATCTGAAACTATGGTGTTAACGTTAAAATACGTTTGGTTTGTAAAGAATTTCTTACTCTTTCTTACGCTTTAACCTGTATCCCGCATATAGCAAGATAGCCAGAGGGAGCCTAGACACTCCGTTCCCCACTTTGTATCGATTTTTGGAGGCAGCGCGTGTTAACGCCGCTTTTTCGACACCAGAGCGAAGACATGAAATATTTATTTCCTCAAGGGGGAATCGAACTTACAACCTGTCGCCTTTACAGTCAGATACATGTACCTCCGTACTCTCTGCCACGACTTACGAAAAAAATTGATATAAAAAGGATTATACTGAATCCGAAGAGCCCTTGAGCATTATTTACTTTTCCGCTCACGTTGGTACAAAGGACATATAAGGCCATTATGCATAATAAATACGAGCGAAGTAATAAAATGTTGATCGATTATCACACAATTGCATTGTAATTACTTTATTATACGTTTTATATAGGAATTCTCTTTAGACATCCAGAGACATATACCTAGGAAAATATTTATATTTATTTATTATATATTAATTTGTTGAATTACATAGTATGTGCATAATAAAAGCTCGCAAGAACCACAACAAACAATCTGAATTGTTACAACAATTTCGTCTCCTGTACATTCAAGGGTAGGTACGACGTAGGACTCCTAATACCTAGACAAATAAACATTTTTAATCATTATGATATCTAAATTATTATTAGATATAATTTTAATATTTTTTTTAATTCAAAATTTTCCACATTTCCCAGCTTAAAAGTTTCATTTTCCATTACCTAATACATGGAAAACACACAATATCGGTTTAGCAACAATAAAAGCCTTACTGTATTGTTTATAATTATATAACGGAATAACATTAGACAATGTCGAAATACCCTCTCGTAATAGTCAATCTATATAATAGGTCTATTGGCAAGCATGAATCGGACTTTTGACATTTACAAAAGAATTTCATTATTGTAGAATTACAATGTAAATATCATTATAGCTTAATTATATATTGCAAAGAAAGGTAGTGTCACGGACACGGACACTACATTCTACTTTTATTTTACAATAGTGTTCCGCTCGCAGCAGTACCTGCTTGGACTAAACTTATACGCTAAACTAATGCACAGATGACTCTAATGTATTTAAAATATATATTTACTATTTTACGTCTTAAAGTAAAAATAAAGTTGCAAACAACGACTATTATGTGATAATAATATATTACGTCTCTAAATTACTTCAAAAATAGAAAGGATTGTTGATATACGAGTGTAATTTTCTCAATATATCTATCCAATATAATATTGGTTATGCATAAATATATGAACAAAATTGAGACGAATCGATTGATGATATGTATTTAGCTTGCTCTTGCATACATAGCTCTTGCATACATACTGCTAAACACATCATCCTCTTTTGATATTGCAGTCGAGTAATCAAACTACGAGCGTTAAGCGGTAGCTTGTTATATTAAAATGAAGAAAAAACTATATAGAGTAAATTCATTTTCATTATAAATAAAAAATAAAATCAGCTTCATGCTGTATCCCGCACACCTCAGGGTAGGCAGAGGGCAGGCAGGGTAGGCACACTAGGTTAATGTTAAGATACTCCGTTCCCCACATTCTGTCATCATCGTATAAAAATAATAATTCATCACAATAATCACTTATGGGACAAGTTATAGAACTTGTCTCATAAGGATATGCACTTAATAGTTCGTACGTACACTGATAGTATGTCCATTTACATCAACACCGTATTTTTTCTGAACGTGGTTTTTTTTATAATGCATAAAGAAAAGTATACCCGGATGCGGATATTAGTATTTTTAACGAAGGTTGTATGAACTGACAGATGTCTTCCTAAGTACCCATTATAATAAATGTTAATAGAGAATGTTGTAGTGTATGTAGAGGAAATTAACTATTTTCATTTCCTCGTCCAGGTAAGAAGGCAATAAGATGAGTACAGTTCATCACTCAACACGCAATATCTCGAAAAATGGAGATAGGAGTGTCTTAATACTAGGTTCCCTTTGCCTACCCTGCTGTATTCAGATAAAATGGTTATGCCACAGAAGCAAGACGAATATACAGTACTTAAGGTCGTGTTTTTTAAGTATATTTTTTTGCATATTGCTTTAATTGCACTGAACACAACTCTGTAAACACAGATAGGTTAACAAAGGTACTTCTATTGACATATATATTTTTTTATTCCTGTTAGGATTAAACGAATTATAAAATAAAGATTAATTTTTATATAATAATAAAATGTGTAAATGTAAAATTATGTTAATTTTATACCGTCTGTAATGCAAACATCTTTTACACAATGTGTTAATGTTAAGACACTGTACCATCCGGGTTTTTTCAAATGTTGAGTGGTGGGTGATTGAACTCAATCAACCAGGTTTCGACCAGAAAAGAGAAATATCATGGAAGGAATTATTAAAAAGAAATAGATCATATACCCCATGCACATACATGCATGTGCCAATTCCACATAAAACCGTGTGAAACAGTAATTGTCAATACATTACGAGACTTACCGCGGCGTGGCGATCGCACGACATTGATTATGTATAGTGATATAATAACTTATGTAATGCCAAATTGTTCGCCAATTAAATTTCTCTTAATTTTATTCCATTTTTATGATTATTCTAGATGTTCCATTTTTTTCCTTACATTTATTATGTAAATTATATTCAGCTTAATGATATAATTGCCTTTCTTTGGTGTAATTTTTAGTTTTTATTATTTTGTTTTTGTAATAATTTATTATGAGCAAACAATTAAATTTAGTATTAAATTTATATAGATTTTTAGTTTAAAAATCTTTTAGTAATAAATCTTCTTACCTTTGTCACATAAAACTGGCACATAAATCAATATCAAACCCGCATAAACTGTTTTAAATGTCGTTAATTTTATATACATACACCATTTAGTCCTTTTATTTGTTTCATACTCCATTTTGTTTTTCTTTTGTTAAAAATGTCGTTCGAAAATATATCACTGCGTTTTATTTAACAAAAAATATTATTATTTATAATCATTTTATCTTTATAAAATTGTTTTTTATTTTATTTTAAAAATGATTTATTTGTTATTGATTTATTTGTAAACACAGATTATAATTAAAAATTGGCGCGTAAAAAAAAGCGCGAGCAGACGCGCGACGCATGCGCGTCGTCCATGTGGTTGTTAAACAGTGAAGCACAGATCTCTCGTTATACAGCCTTTTTAATTAATTACATACTACACAGCATTACTATGCATAATTCTACAGTAACATTTTATAAGTTTAATTTTTATATTAACTTTAGTATATTAGACTGAACCGCAGTAATTTATAGAGTGAGTATTTCATGTAGTATAAAACTTTCGCTAAAAAGTAAAATATATAAGTTTAAAAAAATATCTTAAATACAGTCTCATTATAATATCATTTATAACGTATTATCACATCAATAAAATAATAAAAAAAATAAACAACATTTTTAGAATTATTTCATAAGCAAAAAGTATTATATATTGCTTTTATTTTTAATTAAATATAAAGAGTATATTAATATAATAAGTATATACGTCTGTTCTTTATATTATTAATATTTTGAGATCTTTCACATATTTTTTTTTAAATTGGAATCCGGAATTGAACCGGCGCTTTGTATACGTTCCGTCAGATAATTTTGCAAGATAAGTAATTATAACTGGGCCAATACTGAATGTCCAATTGTGAAAGAACTATAGCCGATGTTTGTATAATACAAAAAAATAATGCAACAGTATTTTATACATCAGTGATAAAGACATTTTATTGTTTTTTTATTGAATTTTCATTAATACAGGCTATAACCCGGTGTAATAAAGTAAAATGACAAAACTTGAGATTTGTTTGAGAAATAAGTATTGTCAGAAAAATATACAGATATTTTTTTATATTTACTTTTGATGCTGTCGATTAGTATGAGAATGTCATGGCTGGCGCAGAGGTAGAAGTGTGTGAACGTGAGGGTTGTGAGCTCGGTGTCCGCTCGAGGGAATCAATTAGTATTTCTTATTTACGTATTTTACTTACATTACTCGTATAACTTTTATTAAAAAGTTTAATATAATTCTTAAGTAATATTAAGTATTAAGAAAATTAAGAAATAGTAAACAAAACTTTGTAAAATATTCATATTACAATGGTCTCTGTTCTCGGTGTGGTCTCTCATGGGGCTAAGAGAGTGAGGGAGTAGAGAGCCTTTGTATGTAGCGCACGCTCGTGCTGCATTATATTCCTTGTCAAAATATTACCTACATATTATTATATTATACTTAATTAATATTAATGTCTAATGAAAGTTTTCATGTAATGTATGTATATGTTTTAAGAAAAAATCAATTGCAAAGGATACATTGAAATTTCACTTACAGAAAGATATTTGTATAATACAATGAAAATAAGTAAAAGTTAATTTATTGCATCGCATTGCGGCGTCTAGTCTCGGTTTGAATCCGGTGTGGCTTCCAGCCCGAGAGATGACCGCAAGCCTGGGTTCGAGTTCCGCAGAGGACGCCCTTGTCGCCTTCACATCATCACATTTTCAGGGACAAATTATCCTCTTTCCTATCTAACTGATGTCGTTGTAAAGACCAAGAAAGCTAACAGAATTAGCTTCAAGGTCGGGAGCACCTGGCTTGGAGTTCCACCGAGTTTGCCGTTTGCTTGGGGAATGGAGTGTTCATTGGATTGAAGAGTATATTCTCCATGACTATCCTGTCATAATCGGGATACAGCGTGAAGTTAAAATATATATTACAATTCACTTACATATTTGAAATGATAAGTATATTTTATATTCCAAATATAAAATAAAGCTTTTAAAGACAACGGTAGAGGTTTCCAAATTAATGAATATTTCGCAGGCATAATTGGTTTAAGACCTCTTCATAACGTTAGTGGTAAAGAAAGGTAAAAGGTATTTATATTTAATTAATTAAGAGCAGCGTAGGTCCGGAAATCTAATAAACATTATAATTGAGTGTCGATAATATGACATTTTAATGACACTGTAAAAATATTTTTTAAACAGTTTTTCTTATATAACTATACATATTTTTTCTATTTAGTCGTAGCATGAATATAAAAGTTGTATTTATTGTTATTGTCATTACAATATTTTTGAATAATTGTGCAAAAGTGAATCTACAAACAACAAATAGAGATGGGGTGAAAAGAAACAATAAGACAATATATCCATTTTTATTCTTCTATCCTTATTATTATCCTGTGTACTACGTACCTGCTTATTATGCACCTACTTTTTATTGGTTTGTATAATCTGTGTGGTTATAAAAAATATATTATATTTGAGTAATAATAAATATTTTGTTATGTTTTAAATTAATAATAAAAATGTAAAAAATATGTATGAAGATTAGAAGTTCTTTTTAGCTTAATGCTGTATCCCATATTCTACATATTTAGACTCGCCGTTCCCCATTTTTGCTGAATTTTCAAGATATTGCATATTGAATGGCCGACTCGACGCCTAGGTATTTAGTGGAAGAGATAGTGATATTCCTTAGATACCCTCTAGCTACCTTATATGATACAAGATATATGTATCTGAATTCCTGAACATAAATAAAAATATACAAGTGAGATTCGCCTCCTGCTCGCTTCGTTCACCAAGCCCCGACTGTCAATGATCTAAAATAATATAATTTTATGAATCTATTATTGCTTAGAGCAAAAAACTGCATAATCTTTATACAAGTAATAGATAGAAATGCATTGTATGGAGTCTTCAGTAAGAAACGTCAGTTCCTTTTGTTCCTTATACTACCTTCTCGAATGCCATAACCTAAATTGTAACTAATATTTAATTTTAGTCAGTGAGAACTGATTTGGGTTAAATATTACTTATATTATGTGAAGTAAAACATTAAGAGAAATAAATCTAATTAATTTAATTAAATGCATAGATTAACAGAAAAATAGAATAGACCGAACAAAATAAAAGCTTTTAAAATAATACAAAATGTATAGCGATTCCGTGAAAAACATTAGACCTGTTGACCCAAAAATTGGATATTTTTTCATTGTCATTATGATAATGGCTAGGTTTATTGTTGTATTCAAGTTTGGTTATTTATAAAGCCATTTTTAGAAATATTAGCTTCGTTTCCGTTATAATACAATGTGGATTCTAATTTAATATTATGTCAAATAATTAGTTAAAAGCATTGTTCATATATGTAGGTATGTCGGTTTATTTTGCAATTGTGTAAATACTTAGCGCCTACTGTAAAATTTTAGCAATATTTCAATAATACATTTATGAGTTCTATTTCTAGTTTAATTTTATTTAAAAAAAAACAGAAGATTTTTTTTGTAGCTCTAAAATTATTTTTCAATTGATTATATATAAAATATAGTTTTGATTTATCAATTACGTCCCTAAGTTCAAACGTTTTGCCGACAGTTTTCAATTAGGACGTGGGGACTAAGGGGTTTTTGTTGGCCATGGACTTAACATGCCTCCGTTTTTAGTAAAGGCTATAAATAATAATAATCAAGTAGAAAACATATATATGAAAAATCTTAGTATAGCATACATTAAGTTCCTATAAAACGTTTAATAGTAGTTTGATATGGTTGTATTTTTAACTCAGCCAATAACGAATGAATTATGATGTTAAATATTAATTGCTTCCCATCTTTAAAAGTAATGGTTTATATTTTATTTTAATTACGTTGATTTCTTGGACACTAAGAACGCATTTAGAGATAATTCACAGTACGTCGATGTACTTACCGTGTTGATCAAATACATAATATATGTACATTTTTATTGGCACCAGTCTAATTTTAATAAAAATCTATTTGGATTGTACTTATATTCTGAATTACTTCGACTTTGCTTTTTATTCCTCTTGTTTAAATTCCCTTGCTGTATTTACTAAATACAGTGCATATTTCCGCAATAGTTGACTGTGATAAGCGATAGTTTTGAAGCTGTTATTTAGTAGGCGATATGAATTTTTTTCAATTGGTAAGCCGCAATATTTATACATATCATATGCAAAATCAAATCACTGTATCCCACATACAGCAGGGTAGGCAGAGGAAACCTAGTGTTATAACACTCCGTTCCCCACTTTCTGTCGAATTCTGGGGGTTGAAGAAATGGAAATATAAATTTAAATAAATATTTCATCTCCTCGAGTGGGGATTGAACCCACAACCAGTCGGTTTTACAGTCACACTTTGTACTCCTGCGCTACGAAATGAAAAATAAGTTCTGTAAATGCTTTTCAGATTTTTATAATATTAAATTTATCGAATATATTAGCCAGAAGGAGACATAGGATAATGTCATCAGAAAGTATAGAAAATATACTATATTACAAGGATTGTAATCATAAACAGAGACCCACCATGAGACCCTTAAGACAGCCAGTCCAGCGTCCCCAGCAACAGCAATGCAAAATGTTCTGCACAATGTGCTGTGGAGACCAATGTGTCAACACTCCACAGATGGGGACAGGGGAACAGACCCAAGTTATAGAGTCCAGAATATTGCCCATAAGTCCAAATATGCAGAACCAAAAACGAAAAATAAGGGCTAAATTGCAACCGCCAATTCCTGAACGTAGAGGTATGAGTTTTACTAGAGACAATATTAAAAGTCTTATAGCCAAAGATGAGGATATAAGAAAGATCTTGAAAGATCTAGTCAGAGTTACGATGCAGAAAGTGGATCTGATGGAACTACTGAAAAACAGGAATGCTGAGAAAAGGAACTCAGAAGTGTCTAACGAAAGTGAATCTGATAATATTTTATAATTTGCATTGTTTTTGTTCTCGTTTTTTTCTATTTTTATTACATTTATAAATTAAAAAACCTTTTTTAAAAGTGACTGTATTAAATTCTACGATTAAATAAAAAATATTTTGAATAAATGATATGAATTACTGGTAGAAAATCTCTTCTATTCTTTGGTTTTTGTTTCTAGTACTTAACACTATTTTACTTGTACTAGGTGGTGTCTGCAATTTCGTTGACTTTTAGCGCTGTAAATAGGTCTTAATTGTTATGGTTTCTACCAGGTAAAATGATTTTGTTTATATTATTATATACAAATACAGAAAATCATTATTGAGGATTCTATTATTATATCTCATATTTTCTTTAAGTTATATTTATTAGGTAGGTAGGTATATTCTGTAAAATTCGTCTTAAATTGTAATTGTATATCAAGCTTGGATACAGATTGGGCTATATTAGAAACTTTACATCCAGAGAGAACCTAGTCTCCATATTTTTTCTGCCCTAGCGAGGAAATGAAAATAAACACTGCACAGCTGCTCTGCACTGCACAGCTGCTCTGCACTGCACAGCTGCTCTGCACTGCACAGCTGCTCTGCACTGTACAGCTGCTCCATCTATAAAAAATATAATTATAATTCCAACTGTGTAAGCAAAATATAAAACATTAAAAAATACAATCAAAATGATAACCCCCTCCTTTTACACAAACCGGTTAAAAATATACATATAAAAGAGACTAACTAAACGTATCTAAATATATCTCACTACAAGTCAAGAAATTAGTAATCATTATAAATATTAAAACTAATGGCAACACCCATTAAAAAGTTACCATTTAATTTAAAATATAAAAATGAATATAAAATTTGAAGCAAGAGGAACTTGGTTGAACAATTATCATGAGCAGCTCGGACGGCGGTGGCAGCCCGCGGGATCTAAAACATTAACAAAATAATGCAAATGATGATACTTTTACAGCATAAATTACAATTCACTTGCATTTGCCAGCCAGCCATTTTGTTAAAGTTATTATTTAATTCTGGAACAGTAATTTCGTCACCATTCTCTTATAAAACAAGGGACATTTAGAATTAGAAATATGTTAATATTTTAAATTTAAATTTAAGAACTAACTGCCAGTTGTGGCTTCGCCCGCGTTTCCAAATGGAAATGACTATGTTGTGATTTATGTATGACCACATGACTCATTGTAGTCAAGTGCCAGAGGTAATTTTTACCGAACTTCTGTAAGAAAAGGAGGTTATCAATTCGACTGTTTTTTTAAATGTTTTTTAAAGTAGGTACAGTACCGACATACTGGTAAAAATAGGTGGAAATAAAATGCAATAGGAACTTTGCTCATAAAAATTGCACAGGCGCTTTGTGTGAACAGTGGTCACCCTGACTCTCATACATACCAGAGTAGGCTGAGGGATCCTGGGCGTGTTAAGACAATCCGTTCCTGCTGGAAGCATTGAAAATCGAACCCACAAGTCACGTTTATAGTCTCTGTATCATACATAATGTGTTATATTTTATGCTACTATTTAACTTCTATACGATAATTATATTATCTTCTATAATAATCTTATATATATAATTATATATGTTATAAAATAGAGTATTGCGATAAAGGTAATGTTCCACAAAGCACTTGTGACTATCTTTTATGTAAACCTTATAGTAGAAAAGGGTCCGCTATATGTATGAATAGATAAAACTTTTATGTTAAATAAACTGTATAAAGCAGTAAGGAAAATAATTTATTGGTAAAAAATATGACATTTTTTTTGATAGGAGTTTCTGCCATTGGTGTAAAGTGAGAGAGCGGCACTATAAGCACCACAATTGTTAGCTCCAGTTCTTAATTTTTACGTTTTAGTCAAAAAACTATATTGCTGCGGGCCTCTCTTACACGTAAAGCTGTTCCATTTTACCACTATGGCCGAAAATTTATATTAACGACGCTCCATTTCGCTAGTTTTTCTGTCCGATCTTCAGATCATTAAGTGTTAAGTGTTAAGCGGAATTGACTGTTGGGCTTTGTCTTGTTACCAGAACGAGGAAAATAATTCATTCCCCCGAGCAAGAATCGAACTCACAACCGTATTTCACATACAGACTGCTTTACGATTACATCCCCTAAAACTAATAATCAAACACCATTCAACTTTGACACAATTAACATTATTTATTATATTAATAAACAATGGAATTTCTAGTCATTTATATTATTAATTCTTAAGTTCCTT
>FAPJ01009041.1:0-11110 GCA_001485985.1 Heliconius ethilla aerotome | reverse complement strand
CTCCGTAAACGATTAAGTGACTTCCATGTTGGCCACTGCAAGTTGTAACCTGCGGGTAGGCACTCTTTGGGGGGGACAAAGCCTGAAGGTGGCGGGTAGATTGAGTTCCGCCACTCAACACATAATGTATCCGGAAGTCAGCAGAAAGTGTCTTAACATTAGGTTCCCAGGTTACCTATGCCTTTTCTTCTATGTGCGGGATACAATAATTACATTTTTTTTCTCTGTTTCCAATTTTTCAATAAATTTGTGTCACAGTTTACTGCTTGGTAAAAACCAACGCCGCATTTGCTTTAACCAACCTGTATATTTAAACGTTGTCCCTAGTGACGTTATTATGTGGTATTTAGCAATTATAATCGCATGAACAACTTCTTTTTAAAGCTATAGAAAACTAAAGAAGAGGGGGCTTAGTGTCAAGGCACCCCATTCTCCACTTTTACCCCAATTTTCAAGAAATTGTGTGTTAAATAGTGGAACTCAACGCAGCTAGTAAATGAAAAGAAGTCAATCTACCTTATGGTAATGAAATCTACCATCATCAGGCTTATAGTCAAATGTTGTGCCGCTGCGCTACGATCGTTTCAATAATTAGTAAATAGGATTTAAAAACTGTACTGGAAAAATACTTATTCATTCTTATGCATTATTTCATCCAAGTTAATAATATTGTGGGGTAAAGCTAAAAATATATATATCAAGAGCCCAATAGCCCCACTCTACCCACAACGACTTAATAAATCCCTAAAAGCCTTTATTAGAGAAAAGTATTCACACAATAAGATATAAGATAGAAAAAAGGACCAGAAAGGGTCCATGATTAATATCTTGTATGTATGTGTTTTGTTTTATTTTACAAAGCATTCTTGACGTGGACCATTAACCGGTCCGCCCGTTCGTTCCGTCCGCTCACTCATTCGTTCAGTCGTTCGGTCTACGATCACCTGGGGACGTTCCGTAATCTACTTGTCTTTTTTCCCTTTTATTTACCGATCTTGAGTGAATTTTGATGTTTTTAATATGGATTTAATTATGTTTGATGGTTGTTTGTTATGGAGGTCTAAGTTTGAAGCTAATTGCCATTTTAAAAAATAATTGTATTTCTTTTAAATCACATTGTAGCCCACACATAGCAGGGTAGGCAGAGGGAACCTGGAAACCTAGTGTAAAGATACTCTGTTCCCATTAAGACACATCAGTTCCCCACTTCACGCCAAATTTGCACTTGGCGTTCCCTTGGCAAGAAACCAAAAAATAATACTAATAATAATAAAATAATTCCATATAAACATCAGCTTTTTTTATCCAATTATCAAATATGATTCTCATTTTCCCCAAAATATATATTTTTCCACGTAAAGCCAGCAGGTACATTATAATCTGCATAGTTTATCTTGTAGCAAAAATCATGAGCGTCGGATTACGGAGATTACCTCATTAGGAGAGAGCCTTAGTTTCAAATTTATGTATTCTCATGGCTTTAGTCTGTGTCTTAACATACTCGTATAGTGGAATAAGTATTATAATTTTGGAGTGTGGACTGGAAAATAAGATCAGCTTAATTTTATTCTGTATTAACATTATAATAATGTAAATACTCCATTTTTTTTGTAGTATGTGGCTGGGTAAGTAGAGGGAACCTAGTGTTAAGATACTGACTTTCTCGCTTTCTACCCAGTTTTCGAGGCATTAATTATTGAGTGTCTAAAATCAAGGGAGCGCGTACTCTTGTTATCAGAGCGAGGAAATGAAAATCATTAATTCTTCCGGTTGGAATTTGAATCTGTAAACTTTTTATCTACAGCCACTGCCATGTTGCTGCGTCATGATGACCTCTTACTTTGGCAATGTTTAAAAAGTGTATAATATAAAAAATATTTAAAAAATCAACTTCTCGCTGTATCCCACACATAGCAGGGTAGGCACAGGGAACCTTGTGTTAAGCCACTTCGTTCCCCAGATTCTAAATATTTCATCTCCTCTAGTAAGGATCGAACCTACAACCAGTCGGTTTTACAGTCACACTCTGTGCACCTGTGGCGTGGCGCAGGTAAATTTAATTATTATTTCTCTCTATTCGTCTTTACAAGACAAAAACTTTCTTCTTTCCAACAAAAACTATTACAAAATCGTTACAGTGAATCTTCACTCAATCCAATCTAACCCAGTGATAAAAAACATCGCCATAATGAAATTTCATTAAGGACCATCAACAAACCCAACGTTTTACATTGCTATTATAGTAAATCTAGTTCGTGCTTTCGAAGCTCAGCAATTTCTATTACAATTTAGGTATCTTATAAATCTATTAGATAGCGACGTAGCCAGTGAGGAAAATCGTAAGCGTGGTATTACTCGGATTACCTCATTAGGATGGGGTCTAAGTCTAAAATTTATGCGCCGGGATAACATCGCGCCCTGCCTGCTCTAAGTGACGGGACAAATTAGAGATCTATGGAAGAATTATGTTTTTAAAGTTTATTCTTGCTCAGTTCTTGCTTGGTTGAAACAAATTTATGCTAATATAATCGGCCGGTTGGTCTGCTTTCGTTGTATTTTCTCGTTTGTTTGTTATAGATTCGAGGAGAGCATGCATAGTGAAAAGGCACGTCAGTTATCTTTGGTGTTTTAGTTTTTTTAGTAACGATTAAAAAAAATACAGGTGCCATAGTAGTATTTTTTTTTTCACTTTCCTGTATACATTCAACTTTTTGTCTTGCATAGCAGGGCAGATGGGGAATTTAGTGTGACACTCTTCATTCCTCACTTTCCACGTCTTCAGTTAGAAAAGCAAGTCAGAAAATATACATATATATATTTTTTACTTCAACTCATTTATCACATAACCTGTAAAAAAAAGTTCAAAATAATTTTAAAATACAAAAAAAAACCTAAATATTTTCAAATTACATTATTCCACAAACGATCAACTCCACATAAATTAAATATTTCATTATTAAAATGACATTAGAAGGCAGCAATCCCCAGCAATTAGTGAAAGACCTTAAAACAGTCCCCTTGTAGGACAATCAAATTGTGCCAGATGGCGTCAGTCGTGCGGTGGACTGTATTTTATAATAACACCCAATTCACTAATTGAACATTCGGACTCTAATTAGCTAATTGCTTATGTTACTTTTAACACTCGCCGGGTTTGGTGTAAGGGAAAAGATATTTTCTTGTCGATTTTTTTTAGTTTCACGCGGGCTACACCGCTTGTGACAGGTTAGGGAGGGTAAAGCTACGGTCACGAGATTGTGTATTGTGTGGTGGAGTTGAACGCCGATTTTAATTTAACACGAGGAAATGTAAATAGTGCACTCGGAATCTTATTCTACGTTTATAAAATCAGACACAGTGTTCCCGGCACACTGTGCTGTGCTATAAGATACGCTGTAAACCCCCACATAACAGGGTAGACAGTGGGAATCTGTAAATTTAGTGTTAGAACACTCCTCAATCTCCTATTATATAGTCAGCTATAAGGAAGACTTCAATGATTACTTAACAAATTAAATTAAACTTACTCTAATTTTAATCTACATATCCACTAAAAATATGAAAATAAATATAAAAATATAATATTAAAGTAAAAATCCTACTTAAATCAAAATGTGGAACATAAATGACGCTCAAGCTAAAATGTTAAATGAAAAATATATATTTTTTGCGTGCCATATCATGAAAATCACTGAACTGCTCTAAATGACACACGCTATATATGTCAGTACATGAGGGAATAAGAGATCGGACCAGAGCCGTAGAGCGGTGTTTTTCTAGAAATATGAAAATTTATCATGACTGTTTTTAGTTCATGTTTTTAATATTGGACTCTTGATTTTTTTATAATTATATGTTAGATACTTATGAGGCCGTACTAGCGCAGTGGTATGGTGTTAGACTGTAAACGGTCCCCTATTTGGGTGTCGGTTGTGGGAACGAGGCCTTCTTGGGAGAATTAATTGTCTTCATCACTTCCTTCTGGTAACAAAGCTCACCTTAAGTTCACCCACGGTAGACCTCATCCCACCTCTCTTATAAATTAAAATTGACGAACTCATTATTTTACATTAAACGCTTTTTATACAGTATACTGATGAAGGTCGGACAAATTGTAATGATCGTTGCCTACAGATGCCACTTTATTAATCGCTTTCATATTTTACGAACTTATTACGTACATTTGAAAGTGGTCGGATAATAGGGATCGTGTAATAAATTTTAAAAAGGTGACATTATAATGTAATTAGGAAATCAAATATTAATGAGTAATAATTGAGAAATGATGCCAGGGTTACAAACGTGCGACTGACTAAACGTGACCAGATGTGGGTTCGATTCCCATTCGGGGAAATGAAATATTTAATATTTTAATTTTTTTGCTTTGTTTCAGCGAAATGGAGACAACGAAAGTGTCTTAATGAGAAGGGAGAGTCTTAAGATTATGTTTCCAGACTCCCTCGGCCCATTCTATGAAATAATTTTTAACAAAAAAAACCGACTTCAACCGGATCCCATGACTAGAATCTAACGTAACTCTCATAAAACTACCCTTGAAGTGTGTGTGTGAATTTTTTTATCAGCTTCAAAAAAATATTAAACTTCATCGAGTGGGGATCGAACTCACAACCGTCGCTTTACAGTCACACTCTTGCGCTGGCGCGACGGCTTCAGTTGTATAAATCTTTACGAATATGTGAATTTTACTCAATGTAAAAGCCAAATACCGTAGCCATATTTCGATCTCAACATACGGTCCGCTGTTCAACCTAGCCCGAGAGGCATCTATTAAAGTAATTTAGGTAATTCCGGGCGTCGCCTCCTAATGATCCCTTTGGTGCCATCCGTCTGTCCGTGATTGTTTACTAGTTAGTCGGTAGTGCTATTTGAGATAGATCACACACAGGGTTTTACTATAATATATGTTTTTTTTATTATCATTGTTATTCCTTACACTATAGTCTATTGGTTCGTACCATTTTTTCTGTGGTGGCGCAGGGGCACAAAGTGTGACTGTAAAACCGACTGGTTGTGGTTTCGATCGCCACTCGAGAAGATGAAATATTTATTTACATTTATATTTCCGTTTTCTTCGCGGCAGTGAGAAACGGAGTATCTTAACTAGTGTGTGCGGGAAACAGCGTGAAACTCATAAATGATAATTAGTTTTTCTCTTCTTAGCGGATAAAACAAAAAAATAGATTTTTAACAACACCGTTATAATATTTTTTATTTATATTTTTTTTTTGTAATATCCCAAATATAATAATAATAAGTATGAACTCGAGGAAGTATTTGCAGTCACGGTTTGTTCTCGGACCGATCTCAGTCTGTTAAAAATATTTTTATATATTTGAGAAACAATGAGAGCATAGTATGTAACTATTGTTCCGGTCAATTTCGTAATTCGCATTATAGGAATATTTCTTTTAAAATAATATGAGATCGGACCAAGAACGAATCGTGAACTAGAGTCAGGAAGCATTGTTTTATAAAGATTTACACTGTATCCCACTTTAGCAGGGTAGACAGAAAGAACTTAGTGCCAGGACATTCCATTCCCCACGTACCGCCCAATTGTGGAGATAGTGTTGTAAGTTGAGTAGCGGATTTCATCGGCACGATATGTATTGTTAAAGTAGAGCTAGGTATCGAACTAACGACCATCGCGTCTGAGATGCAAAATAACAAAAGATCGTTGCATAGAAGTATTTCTCGAAAATATGCTGATATTTCATCAACTAAGAGAATTTTTTGCTTTATATAGCGAAACCACTTAAACGCAAATATACTTGCAATATTTCATACTAATGTATAGTTTCACTTAAGGGCGTGCTATAGCTTCGAAGTAAGGAAACAAATTTATCGAGATCGTGCATCTCGCTCTGGTTGGGTGGTCCTAGGAATATTTACTTAAACAATGGTTATTTTAACTGATTAGAACAGCATGTTTATTTAAAATAAATAGTGAAATGAGTGAACTAATGGCCGTAATGTTATGGATTCGAATCTCACTCGGAAGAATTAATTTTTTTAATGCTTGTTCCTGCACATGGCAGGTTATACAACACAATTCCTCAAGATCGCGATCCACGCACAATGAGTGTTTTAAAAAAACAAAGTGTCTTAACACTGGGCTCCCAAGTTCACACACACGACGTAACTAATAATCTTATTTTCCCCATACTTATTCAATTGAATGATCCACAACGTCTTGTAGTTTCGCACTTCCTATCAAAGTACTCTCTTCACCGGAACCGGAAGTCGCCTAATGGATCGAGAAATGATAAATATCTAAAGATATCGAATATATCGAAACAAAATGCGGACACACATAAATCTCTCACAACTGACTGACCGCAGTGAGAGGGGATCGTTTTAAATCATAAAAATATTCGATTGTATATTGATGTATTTGGAATTTGAGATTTTTTTGATATTTTTTTTTTGTGAAAGTCGTATTTTCTTTGTTATTAGTCTGTTTTTTATCTTTATGTTTATTATCTTTACTAATTTTCGTGTTTTTTCTTCATAGAGGAATAGATAGAGAAAACTTTTGTTAAGACTGTCCAATTTTCATGTCTTTTCCGAATTAGTATGTGGCGGAACCCAATGTTGCGTGTAGTTACCAGAAAATAGTAAACTGCCTTAATTGGGAATGGAACCCACAGCCATCACGTTGACTCTCATTTGTACCTCTGCACCTTTTGTAATTTATACATAAGAACAATAGCTTTTCAAAAAAACAAAATTCTGTCATAAAATGTTAATTTTACCAGTTTTTCTTACTGTACCTACGAACAAAAGACACCATCTTAGCACTAATCTAATGACTTATAACTTAGACGCCCTACTAATTCTATTCTAAATACAAGTAGTTACACGAAGGGACAAATGTGGACTTAAATACGTCACGGAGACTTAAATCGAATGAAAACTTAGGTCCCTTAGTAATATATCTTGGTGTTTGAGACAATTAATATGTATGAGACGTTTACATTTCAAGTGGGGAGCCCCACAATTGAACCGACATTAATTTAAATGATAGCAATTATCTTATATCTATATGATTTATGTATGAAATAAAGTTTAGCTTGTATATTTCTTAGTGTTAATATTAATTCTGATGTACAAAGATTGTTTTAATAAAATATTTTTTAGACTAAAAATAGGTTAAGAACAAATATATTTTAATTATTTTCAATTCCATAAAGTGCGGCGTTTACTCCCGGCATTCAACACGCAATGGCGCTAAGACTGGGCGGTAAAAGGAGAAAGTCTTGGTTAGTCGCGCCACAAGTGTGTGACTATGAACGCGAATCCTACTCTAGAAAATGAAATTTTCATTTCTTCGCTCTGGTAACAAGGCAAAGCGTGGCGTTGAGCTCCTCCATTCAACACGCAATAGCTCCACTATTCTGCTACATAAGGGATAAAATGTGAAGCTTAAAAAAGTAGAAAGAAATGTCTTAGCACTACAGTTGTTTTCACCTATCCTGCCTTGCGAGAAAAAGCGTGTAGCCGCGTGAAGCCACTAGCTATATCAAAATACTATCACTAGCACAACCAACAGATAATAACTAACCTAGTTTAGTTGAACCTTTGCTAAATGAAGCACATGTTGCAATAACTAATTTGCATACACTTAGTTAAGTTATCCCAAAGTTAATCACGAAGGAACCTTACATATAATTTAATACACACTCAAAACTATGAACACATTCAAACAAGCAAGACTGCCGAATATCGACATCACTTTGAAAATCTATCATGTATTACATATATCCTAAAACATTTAAATATTTTAAGCCAATATAATCATTATTTCTATTAGTTTTAGGGGATATTATTCAATATTAGAGTTCGGTATATACGCGGTTTTGGTTGAAGATCAAAGTTGGTCAAGAGTGTACCTAATACTTGTTTTATACACACCTGAGGTCGATCAAAATTTACTTAAGAGGTATTTTCTATATCTTAGTTACTTCGTTTCTTAATTTGAATAAAGGGAAATTATTTTAAAATGTCCTTCTATAGAAAATGCAATAAACTACACACTGCCACAGCCACAGGTTAATAAATAAAAAAGAAGCTTATCACTGTTTTTTTCGCAAGTTTTTTTAGCTTGATGCTTCCGCAGATAACAAGGGAAGCAGAAAGAATCTGTGAACGTAATGTTAGGCCACTTCGTTCTCGTTAAGACGCTTCCGTTCCCCTCTTTCTGCCCAATTCTGGAGGTATATCTGAAGCATATATCTATCTTTTTATTTCAAATTTAAAAAGCCTACAATTGTAACTCACTTATTTCAATATTTTTATGTTATTGTTACTCTAAAATTCAAATAAAAACGAGTATACCCGTCGGCAAGCGCTAGTTTTAACATACAAATTACAGTGAACAGGTTGCTTTCAGTAGGATATTGAAGATATACTATTTAATGAAGGGGTCGAATTTGGTAACAGTATAGCTTGTAAGTCAAAGTGGAGTAAACTTTGATAATTATATAGGAATCATCGATTGTTGTAGCTTGGCGGTTTATTTAGGACAGTTTTTTTTAGCTTACTCTTTATTATGTATACTAGCAGGGTAGGCGAAGAAACTAGTGTTGAATTTCTCTGTTCTCCGCTATGCGCTGTTGCGCTTTGTCTATTGCAGCATTTAAATATATTCATTCCCCAAAATGAGAATCGAACTCATCGAGATTCCTAGTCAGACGCTTTCCATTAGCCACGACCTCTTTAATAACCTTGCTAAATATACATTATAGGTGAAAAAAGTTAAAATCATTAATTTATTTAGAAAATAAAGGTTCCGTCACTGATATATTTTAAATGAAAATATAGGTTCCACCTTTACCTCAAGATTCTAGCACTTCAAGAGTTAGAGATAAAAAGAAGTCAATGTACCATTCAGCTTACAATAAAGTAGCCCTACCTCCAAAACCTCTTAACAAGTGTCTCCTAAAAACCATATAATACACTCTACATGCAACACCTGACTCTCCTCGTAGATGTAACGACACCACACTTTGATGTCCCGAGTGTCTCACACTAATGATCTGTGCAAGTTCTTCTCATTAGCAAAGAAACGTGATATTTTCGTAACAACACAAGCTTGTAAACTTAGAACTTTGTTTTGAGGATAAATTTTATGTATATAATATTTTATGTATATATAGGTAATGAAAATAATTCAGTAACTTTATTACTTCGGTACTTAATGGGACCTCATATTTGTGTCGTAAATTACTTTTTGAATAATTTCTAAAATATTTTTCTATTCTAAGTGGGAAAATTGTGTGGAATATTTAAAATTAAAAAAAATAATATAACCATATATTAAATGTTTATATATACAATACACATATGCTATGGAGGCAGGTAATCCAAGAAGAAACTGTAAACTGCTTCCCCAACTTTATAAAATATAAAGAATATTTAAATTGAGAAAAACCTACACATATATTGTGACTAATCGTATTTCTTTCTATTTTTCATACACATAAAATCATTATTATAAAAACATAGATAAAAAACAAACTTTCAAGATATTTTTGATGGTGCATTGTATTTTACAAATCAAGACCTTTTATTTATTACCCATATTGAATTAAATCCACATTTGAGCTTGATTGGACGTCCTAATAGGAAAAAAAGACATGAAGCTGTCAACTAAATTCAAATTCATTATTTGCTTAGTATTTACATAACGCTACAGTTCACTCCAATCCAACATGACTCTTCTGTAAAACAGAAATATAATCAGATAATTGTACAGAAACGCTTATCTCAAAGAAAAGAAGGAAAAAAAATGAAACGAGCGCGATGTCTTTGGTTTCTGTGACAGATCTTAATTAAAAGTTCGTCGAAAACAATGAATTCTTAGAAAGAATTTAATTCTCTGAGAAAAATTCCAAATAAATGGACCGCAAAGTAATTATAAATCAAAATTAGTGCCCGCTAGCGCAGTGCAAATATATATAAATATATTTATTATGTTGTATGTTGTAAAATCTTATTTTTTTCTTGCTTATACATATTAAAGGAAGCTATTAACAAAATGTATTGTATAGTATATTTTACTCAATTGCATAATTAAATTAGGGTGATGGGTTTGTTGGTATATATATTTACGGGGAAATTTTTGTTCCTATGTGGCGTCCATAGAAAAGATTCATAGTAGGTCTTGAAAGGCGAAAGGAATTAGAAAAGTCTAATTCAAAATAAATATTTACCTAATTTTACCTAAAATATTTATAATTGTATTAAAATTCCATTCATTTATCAAGAAAATAATTACTGTAGTATTTTTACCTGGAGTATTTTCAATGGCGAAACGTATACAAAAGTTATTCAAAGTGGCTCCCACTATTACTATTTGTTCCAAAAAGCAAAATTCGTATACAAGACGGTCTCCATTTCTATACAAGCTGGTCTCGGGACGTCACCGCATCTAATTGGCTTTGAGCTATCTCGGGAGAACGTGGATGCGATATGTCGTTGAGCATATGTGTCGACACATTTGCAGTTTTAAATGTTTTTTTTTATTTTATATCTTAAAAAAATACATAATAGAAACTGGCTGGTTTGATGGTTCGATCTGCAAACATGGTTACTTTCATTTCCACTCTGGTTGAAGAAAGTGCATCACGCATAATCTCAATTTCGGGTAAAAGGAATGTCTTGACTGAATCTCTGTTCCATATTAGAACGCTAATTTGGAGACATGTTGTCCTCTACGTTTTGAGACATATTGTCCTCTACGCATTTTAGTGATATTGCATATTGGCTGGTAGATCCACATGCTGTAAGCATTATCTAACAAAATTTACACTATTGTGGTGTGGCTGGGAAGTGCGTGACCAAACTTATATATATCTTCATTATATATATTCTATATGAGAACGTATTCTGGATTAGAAATAGCTAAATCTCCAATTTTTCAACAAATTTTCATAAACTAAATCGACATTAAATATATTATAACAAAAACAATAAAAAACATTTCAATAAAACCACTGTCCCAACTTAAGCCAAGCATCCTCGTGAATCGCCATCCAAATGGAGAACCGCCGGCACTCAGCCTCTCATTGACATCTCCCCCATTCAT
>FAPJ01009040.1:241-12441 GCA_001485985.1 Heliconius ethilla aerotome | reverse complement strand
TGGCAGCTATCCTGCCTGACATTCGATAGACATTAATTCCATACTTGGTAGAATTTTTTTTACAAATACTTTAAATTTTGGAAGTGGCAAACTTAGAGTACACTGCGGATGTTTATTATGTATGTATAAAAGATTTATTAACTTTTTGGAAGCGAAGACTTGGCGTAACAAGGTTATCTTTATTTCTCGTTCCTATCGTATGTATGTCTATCGCTGTTTTCATTATGACAATGTATATTTTTATGTAACTTATTTATAATGTTTTGTTTTTCTTTTTATGTTATGTGGTGTACAATAAAGTATATTATTATTGTTATAGCTGGTTCTATAAAATAATTCACATTCTGAATTATTTAAAGGCAATCAAAAAGTTGGTAAAAGTATTTTGAATATTTTTGTTTGAATATAATAAAAGTATAATATTTTTTGTAACATGCAATATGAATTTGATTAGAATATGAACCTGCTCTAACTCACCTGGAGTCTCTTTTAGTGCAACACAATGGGTGCTATCTGTAAAACGTGAAGCACTGGCCGAGTCTTATTTTACTTTGTGTTTATTTATTTGTTGTTCTTAGTGATAAATCACTGGTCTAAAGTTAGTGTAGTTGTAGGTATATCTCGCTCTCCTCTATCTGACACCAAAATTATATAAAAATAAATATTATTCTTTTACTTGAATAATTATATTTTACGACACCATGCATCTATTTAACAATATGGATGCGTCAATGCGTACTTTAATAAATTATGCCAACAGTATTATTTACCTATCTATAAATGAATATTATTACAATATTCATATTAATATTTATTTAATATATAAAATAATATTTTCAGTATGGCAGCGATGAATTCGGTCACGACTCGCCCAGTCGGTACGCGTCGCCCAAGGGGGCGGGCAACAGCGCCGGCTACCAGGAGCCCTACTACGGCGGCGAGTGGGCGGGCGGCTACTACCAGCCGCCCCCGCCGCCGCCCTACCACCACGACCCGTATGCTACTTCGCCAGGTAACCTTGAAATTTGCTAAAATCCTGTTTTCCTCCTTTATGGGTTCGACCCCCACCCAGGGGAATGATTATATTAAAAATATTTTTATTTCTCCGCTCCGATAGAAAAGCGCAGCCTTCAGATATGTCATATTGCACAATATATACACATAGGTTACCTCTACCTTACAGACAGGTCCCACTCTGTTATGCGGGAAGTGTTAATATTATTTTGTTCTGTAAAACAATCAAATATTTGTTGTATCGTTTCGCAATGATCGTTTTGTCAGTCAAATATGACATTTTCCAGGTGTAGCAGGCGCCCCTCCAGCGGACACGAGCTCGGCGGGGGGCGCGGAGCTGCCCCTGCCACCGATGTCGTCGTTCAGGGCGGCCGCGCCCGTGCACTCGCCAAGCGATCCCATGATAGTGGCCAAGCCATCTATGCAACCGGTGAGTTACAAGTTTTAGGCTAAATAAATACATTGTTTCGGAAATAGTTTTGCTTAGAAGAGCCACTGAGAAATTCAACAGTTGCTCTTTTGAAATATAACTTTATCACATGTTTAAATGAGAAATAAATACCATCTTCATACCATTTAAATCAATCTTTATTTTTTTCTTTTAATTTCGAAGAAGTAATTAGACCATTAAAACCTTACAACTTAAAGATATAATGTATTAATGCATTGGGCTTGTATGCAAAAGAAAATAAAAAATGAAAACACATATTATGCATGTGCCTATAAAATATGAGGATTTCTTTTCCTTTGAAGTACTATAATACCTCTTTCATCAAAATAGTTTCAGAATTAACGGAGAAATCGCTGGACATAAAAAATTGTATCGGACGTAAAACTCTTTTTTTGGTTAAAACTAGGATTAATGTTTAGATATATTTTGGCTAGAGAGGATTTTTCTTACCTATCTACTTACTTTTTGTACCTTGCACGAAAATTTTAAAATATTATTAAATTACAAATACGAAGAACAAGCAAAAGCACGCCCGACAAAAATATCTAAGCTCATCTGTACCCTCATTGTGCCACCTAGATGTACGCGGGCGCGGCAAGTACCCCAGGCGCGGGCGGCGAGGCGGGGAGCCTCTCATCGTACGGCTCGTCCCCCTCCACGCCCGTGCACTCGCCGCCCCCGCTCCACGCCCGCCTGTACCCCCCGCTCAAACACTCGCCGCACGCGCACGCACATCATAATGGACAGGTTAGTAGTAATTAGTGATGACATTATGTATAGTATAAAATATATTGGTATTGTGAAAGATGAGTTTTTGGACTATAAATTATGCTTTTGATATACTGTAAGTCATTCACAATTTATGTAATACAAGGTGTATATCATATATCATTAAGTAATAAAACATATTTAAATAAATAGTGATTATTAATAATAATAATGATGTCTCATTCACTGATATCACGTTTACATTAATGTATATCTGCAAATATAAAGTACATTATTCCAGCAATCAAACTGGGTATCAACCGGAGTGTCATCGCCACCTACAGCGACAACTCCTCACGCGCCTTTACCAGTCTTACCCAACGGACATCAACACGTTGTTTTCCCACCAGTTATGGTAAGTGGTAATAAAAAGAAAAGTTGGTATATAAAGAATTAATAAAAGATTTGAGTAATTAACGTGATTTTTAGAGTTCTTAGATAGTTCATCTTGTGTATATATGTTTTTTTCGACGGGGTACAAGATTGATCAGAATTACCCCGTTATAAAATTTGATTAGTAAATTTTAACAATATGTTCTGAAAATGTTGAGTACGGTAGTGTTCTTTTTATTACCTTTGGCATGATCCCCGCATGTTTGTTACTAACTTTTATTGACGATAATTTTGTTTCCGAAATGTTTTTGAAAATTTGATAGATTTTCGTTAGTAGTTTTTTTTGTTCATTACAAAGAAAAAAGAACTTTCGGTTCGGGCAAAATGATATGAAAGGCTTTTATTTTTTTAATATGTTGTGATATTTTATTTTTGGATTCATAAAATTGGTGTAACTTTTTGATCAATATGAAGTTTTATATATCTAGCCTAAGAAAAAATATTGGATACGCCATTTTTTTGGATTTTATTTTGTGTTTTTTTTTGTTGTTTTCTGTGTTTTAAACAGCGAGCGTTGAGCCAATAGCCGTTATCGGGTAACTTAAAATAAAACTAGACTTTGCTTAGACTAGATCTTTAGACTTACTGTAGTTAGTTGCTAAAGTAAAATATTGATTATTCCAATTTTTTTGTTATTATTAATCCCTATTTATTTTAATTATAATTTCTTTTAAATCATACCCAACATTCAATTCTCTTATTTGAAAAACATTTCCCTTTTCATTGATGAAATATTATTAATATATCGAAACCAAACAATATCTTAAACAAAGAATACCTTTATCATCCTTCCCATATACACAATTCAAAATGCATATCCAAAATGGCCACAAAAACACAATAATTCCACTGTTACCCTCAAACTGGCTAGCTCTCGCTCGCATCTGAGCTATAATATGGTCAGGGCGCGCCGGCTGAGCAGCGCCAGCTCGACGAGGCGATGGTGTTTCTACGCGAGCACTCTGATGTTGGGGTGAGTAGGGTACAAACCAACTAAATCTTCCCTTTATAAAGGGAAGATTCCTATAGGAACCCTTCCATTATAAGGACTTTTTAAAATAATTTAATATATATTTTAACTACACAGTACAGACACGTAGTTCGTACTTTTTTAAATTTCGTACTTTCTAAATTATTAGCTATTGCTGTATTTGTTTTTATCTGTTACTTATACTAGATTTAAAGCTGGACAAAATTATCTCTAGATATATAATTCCTACTATTATACTTACTTGAAACAAATATAAAAAAAATGTAAATACATACATATATAAAAGAACCCCATATTTGACTTTATTTTTAATAATATTCTAATTTATTTTCCAAATTTACACATCATTATGAAAGGTGAGTGATGCGTGCTTTATTCTGATGATAATTGTATTATTCTAAAATGCGAAAAATGTTCCCAACAATTCTAAAATTACATTTTTTTGTTGTAATAGGATATTTTAATATATAATTAAACATGTAAATCCATTAATGGGCTTTCTATTAGTAAAAAATATTGTATATTTTAACGCTCCAAAAAAAAAGAAATATAGTTATCATCAAATGCTTTTTTGTATATATCTACAAGTTTATAAAATAAAGTTGTTTGATTGTACATATTGGAGCATGTAAACTTGAAGTGACAAATATTAAGAGTATCAGTGAAATTGTAATTTTAAACACAAATTACTGATAGTCGTAATACCAGTCTTATGAAGTGTGGCATGAGAGCTTTCTATCTTTTATTGCAATTTATATTTCGCTTAGACAAAAAAAAATCAGAAAACTATATTGTGAAATAATTTAGCATATACGACAAAAGTAAAAAAAAAATAGCTTCAAGGGTACAAACGAACATTCACTATACATTTCCCATTATGATAAGAGGGTAACAATGAACCTAAACCCCGCAATTTTCCAGGGTGCTCGTATGGAAGAGCGTTTGGACGACGCCATTAACGTGTTACGGAATCACGCGGAAGCTCCCGAGCTTTACCCTCAAGACGTGCATCACCCGCACCAGCATCAGCCTGCGAGTGAGTTGTTTTTTGTCATAACGTATATTAGGGGCCATCCATAAATATCATTGAGCTTAATTTCATAAACCTTCCCTACTTGTTGTTACGTTACATATTTACCATTTATGGCCCTCTACAGGGTAGGTAATAATGATATATTGTCTATAAATAATTGAAGATATCTATAAAATGTCTCACATATCAATGGTAGTGAAAATCGAGTGTAAAGTTTAGTATTACCATTATAAAAAATATTGATTGTAAACTGGAAAATATTTTATAATACATTTTTTTATATATATTTCTTGACACTCTAGTACAGTGTTCCGCAAACTTTTTATGTTCAAGGTACACGTAGGAAAATTAAATTTTTTGAAGGTACACCACAAATAAAAAAATCGTTTTTAGTAATTATTCAACATTTATTATTCATAAAAAAATAGGTATTTAATGCGAAACATGAGACTGTTTAATTGAGCATAGACGGTCTAAATTTGGAGTAATCGCTGACAGGGCTGCTCTCATTTCTTCGTTGATCGTCCTGAGGCGTTCCCTTTTTTTGGTTTTTATTGTGGTAAGAGTCGAAAATCCTAATTCACTCAAATAGGTCGTTGCGAATGGCAAAAGTATTGCAATAGCATGCTTAGAAAGCAGAGGATATTCATTTTTCACACACAGCTAAAAATGTTCTAAATCTGTTTCAGAAAATTTTAATTTTAATGTGCGATCGGTTTTCATTTCTATCAGTTCTTCCTGCTCATTTACTGGTAAGTGTCCGAAAGGAATGTTCTCGGAGAATGGATTTCGAACCCTGTCCATAGGTTGCAGATCACGCTTAGGGAAATAGAAATTCATTTTCTCTGCAAGAAGCTTTAAGTGTTTGACAATCAATGCCTGCACCCTTTTTTCTGGATCAGCTGCCATGACATTTGGGAACATTTCATTATTACCATTGGTAGCGAGACTGATCCATAGTTCCAATTTAGCACGAAAGCTTTCAATTTTATCCAACGACGTCAAAATATTGGAATTTCTGCCTTGCATTTTTTTATTGAGCTCATTTAAGTGAGCAAATATATCCGCTAGATATGCAAGTTTTGCTAGCCAATCTTCTTTTTTAAATAGATATGCATAATCTAAACCCTGGGACTGCAAAAATATCTCAGTCTCATTTTTCAACTCATAAATTCGGGAAAGTACTTTTCCGCGAGAAAGCCATCGTACTTCTGTATGAAACAAAAGCGACTGATGATCTGCCCCCATTTCTTCACACAGTGCATTAAAAAGACGAGAGTTTAGCGGTCGTGACTTGATATAATTGACGATTTTGATCGTTTCTTGAAGAACGCACAGCAGTTCGTCAGGCAGAGATTTCGTCATAAGAGCTTCCCTATGTAAAAACAATGCTGTTTTTGAACATTAGGATTTTTTTCAGCAACCTTAGCTATAAAGCCTTTAGCCTTTCCTGTCATAGCCGCTGCGCCGTCTGAGCAAACACTTAGACAGTTATGCCATTCCAAATTATGCTCATTGAAAAATTCGTCCGTTACTTTAAATATTTCTTCACCAGTTGTATGGTTAGGCAGTGGCAGACAAAATAAAAAGTCCTCTTTTAATTCACATCCATCAATGTATCTAACATTTGAGATGAGATGCGCGTGACCACTGATGTCAGTGGACTCATCAACTTGTAAAGCAAAAACTTCACTAACTATCAATTTTTCAATCAAGGTCGATTTAATGTCATTAGAAATGTCATTGATTCGACGTGAAATCGTTTCTGCCGATGCAGGTATTTTTTCAATCTCCTTAGCAGCTTCTTGGCTAATCATTATTTTGACAATTTCTTTGCAGACAGGTAAAACTATAGTTTCAGCAAGAGAGTGTGGCTTTTTAGCTTTAACTAACATGTTAGCGATCACGTAGCTTGCTTTTTGAGCTTTGTCTGAGGTTTTGAAAGACGAACTCATGAGATTTACCTGCTTCTTCGATTGGTCCTTCAAACGTTGAAAATATGACTTGTCTTTTTGGGCTACTGATGGGTGTTTAGTAGTTAAATGTCGTATTAGTTTACTGGGCACCATCGAATTATTTCCCAAGGTTTCTCCGCAAACAAGACATTTTGGGGTAGGACACGATTCGTCTCCGCAATAAGTAAAACCGTAACTTACGTAGCTTTCGTCATATTTTCGATGAACAATTTTGGGCTTCCTTTTCATTGACTCTTTTTCTTCTTCATTACTATCACTTGATAAACTTATACTACGTTTAATGAATTTATCCATTATTTTAATAATAATTTTACGCTTACAATAATAAGTACGTATAACAATAAGCGACAAAACAAAAGCGGGCGATGAAACTAACGGTGGCGTAGTCGTACTAGTACTAACAGACTGATGAGTCAGTTCGGGTAGCGGGGCGGAGGGTCTCCACGCCGCCGCGCCGCCCGCGCCCTATGAATAGATCGAAACAAAACGCCTCGCTTGATTATTGTAGGTATTTTACCCCTTACCCTTACTAGCTTACTAAAATTATTTTATAAAATAACCTTATTTTTCCGCGGCACACCAAATAATGCTCACGGTACACCAGTGTGCCGCGGTACACACTTTGCGGAACACTGCTCTAGTAACAAAACAAAGCGCGGCATTAGGCTGTATGTGGGGAACCTTGCTTTACTTACATTACAATACGCAATCGACAGTGAGCCGAGTGGGCGTGCCCGGCGCCATACCGCACCTACACACGGAGCCCCCGGTCAAGATGGAGAGACATTTGTTGCCCAATACTAGTAAGTGAAAAATATATATTTGTATTAATATACGGTGACTTTGCCGCGCTTTGCCTCGTTACTAGAGCGTTAGTGCTATAATATCTATTATTTTATCCTATTCATTAATTATAAATAGAAAATGTGTGTTTGTGTTCTTTATTTTCAACTTTCAAATATTTTTAGTTTCAATTTGATTTGTTAGGAAAAAAATTGTTTACTAATAAATACATTTTTGTCATAGAATAATACTTACGTTAACTAGATTAAACTTTCTCCGTTCTCCGTTACACAGAGAAACGCAAAGAGCCACCAGACTCGGGTCTGGATTCGAAGCCGTCATCCTCAGGGTCGGCGGACGCGCTCAAACAGGCCGGCGGGAAACGCAGCCGTAGATAGTGAGTTTATTACCAGCATCCTACTAACACGTATTCAATGCCGATCATATGACAACCATGTCGTTACTTTTTGAACTCTAACACTTATGTCATGAAACCTATTTTAAAATGTTATTCCACATCCACACTATGACCGGTGGTCAAGAGGAGCGGGTTGAAATCCTGATACGACATACGACAACTTGATTATTATGCAGTCACTATCACACGATCGTCGCATTACCACAATAATTTCATTTCCTATCAATGTAGTAGTGACTTTAAGCGCGACAGCTGTGGGTTCAATTCCCATTCGGGGGAAAAAATATTTTAATTTTCTCGCTCCTGTAAGAAGATCAAGCAAACTGCCAATTCACAACTAAGAGTATAATCATTTCTATCACTTCCTTGTTATTTACATTTAAAATATATTTTTTTATATTTTGCATCTTGTAAGTCTTGGAAGATGGATATTTTTTTTAAAAAAGATGTAATAAGTGAATACATTTTTAATGTATGATTTTTTTTAAAAGATTATAATTATTATTCTATTCCTTTGACACAATTTTAAAAATCATGGATTTCATGATATGTTTATAAAGCCAATCGTTTCTTTTATTTTCATAAAATTGATGATTGTGTGTCATTATTTTGTGTAAATGTTTTTAAATGTGAATTTTGAAAATTTTCATGTGTTTTTCTTTCGTAGCGTACAAAATCAGTTCAGGTAGAAATTATTTATTATATATTAAATAAGTTTAACAAACAGACTTTCCAATAAAGAGAAGTTCTCGATTTTACTTGAAACAAATATTAAAAAAAATGTTAATTTTTTGTCTTTAGTATATGTACTATACATTTATGTACACCATATAGTCAAATTTTAATAATATTGACCATATAGTCAATATTAATAATGTAGTTTTTTTATCGAATAGTCATGAATTTTAAAATTAAAGATTTTTTGTTAGTATACAATTTAAAATATTAGTATTTATTTCAGTTTAAATTTAGAATCCTTTAAATTTTCAACAAAAAAAGGAATAAAACAAAAATTTAAACTGAGAACATCCCTTTCCGCATGTACAACTTTACATAGTGTATAGAGTCTTAAAAAATATTATCACTTAAAGTTTTTATTGGGGGAGGCCTATGTCCAGCAGTGGACTTTAAAATTCTGATGGATGGATGGATGGAAAGTTTTTATTTAAATAAAAAAAATCAGAACATCTCTTTCCGCATGTAATGGAGTCGTCATATTTTGTTTTGTTTTCAAAAAATATAAATATAATAACGTATTTCACGCCATCGTCCAGCTGTTCGTCGGCGGACGAGGACGAGCTCGACCCCGACGCGAAGGCGGCGCGCGAGAGAGAGCGCCGGCAAGCGAACAACGTCAGGGAGAGGTCCGATATATATACATAAATATATACAAATTTTGCATAAATTTCTGAATTTGAAGTGTAAAATATACAAATTAAAATATTTTTCGCTTCGCATTCGCAGTTTTGTGTCCCAATTATTTTTTTCTTAATTTGAATTTAATATTTGCTAACAAATCAGTAAATCAGCACTCTCCTTCTTCCTTAGGATAAGGAGAAAGATTTTTGCTTATTATGGTTTTTATTATAAATGGGTCAATCATACTAGAACTATAATAAAATAAAAAAGATGTATATAAATCATGTCACACAAATTAACATACACATTTATGTTTTCAGAACTTACCATCTAACAAAAAGGTCACAGTATTCAAATTATATACAAAATACTATAAATTATATTTTCATTGCCAACATCTTCTCTATGTCTTTCTTTATGATTATTTTTTTGTTTGTGTAATAGGCAAAAGGTAAGATATGGACATCCTAATATATTAAAAAGCATGTTTTTTTAGTCAAATTAGTTATTTTCTAGTATTAGGACGCTTTTTTATAGAATGAAATCTTTAAAGTCTTTTATATGCTACATTTTATTTATAAAAGAAATGTAGATAATATCACTTAGTTTTGTTTTTTGAAATTATAATGAAAATATATTATCTAATTTTTATTTCATTAAATCACGCATACATTAAACTATTATATAAACGCTTGGTAACTATGCATGTATAGGACCGAAGGTTTAGTTATTATGATTTTGCATACATTTAGGAGGTCGGCGGTTCTCTCTCGCGCGCTGTCTATTTTAATAAGGTAGGTAGACAAAAAAGAAAGATAAATAAGATGTTATTTTTATATATTTATATCTGTATTTTTGTTCTGTTTTTCTTTTCACATGTATATTATTGAATTTGTTAGAAGAGTTATGACGTCAAAAACATATAAAAAACATTTCAAAGGCTCTTTAGTCTCTTTTTGCAATTTCAAATTCCATTTCTATTTAAATAAGATATAACAATGTAGCTTATATAAAAAATAAAATGTAAATTAAAAATATATATATAAATTTCCAAAATTAAAGAAACAAAAAAAATAAGAAATAAAAATAAATAAATAAATATTTTAATTAAAATAATGACACACAACAATAAATGATTTTTTTTATTATAAAAACTATGTTTATTTTAACATATTATAATTTTCTTTTGTTTTTCTACATTTTGTGGTGTAGAACAAAATATATTATTATTATTTTTTGTATATAAGTATTTAATATAATTCGACGAACAGTTGTTCGTCGGCTGACGAATGCGACGACGAAACAGATCCTCACGCAAAGGCTTTACGGGAAAAGGAGAGGAGACAGGCGAATAATGCTAGAGAGAGGTAAGAGAGACTTTCACGCTGTATCCTGCACATAGCAAGCAGAGGGAACCTAGTTTAGATACAGTTTCTCCACGCTCGGTTAAATTTTATAGGTATTGTTTGAAGGGCAGATTTTTATGTCATTTAGTTTATTTTTGTGGATAGTCTTGATTATTTTATATGGAATCATCGAAATTACCTTTTTAATATAGTAAACCTAGAAAATACTTATATGTAATATTTTAATTTTAAAATAATTTACTAGTGTTTTGAACAGCCCTTTTTATGGAATATTAACTGGAATGGTAGCAGTAAACTCATAAGCTGGCATGGCTCTTCTGATGTTTTTCTTAGTCTTAGTATTGTAGTAACGTATATAAATATGCTAAGATCACAAAAGTTTGAATACTGTGGTCTTTTTGTGAACCTTTGAAGATTATTATGATACACAACGACTAGGTTGTGTTTAGTCCTCCCATAAAGATAAGAGACGTATTGTGGGTTCGTTCCTAGTCGACAAAATTTGGTATTTAATATTTCCATTTTCTTCGCTCTGATGTCGAGGCAAAGCGCGGCGTTGCATTCCACCACTTATCATTGAGTGCCTACACAATTCGGCGGCAAATGGAGAATGGAGGTTCTTAATATTAGATTCCCTCTGCCTATCCTACTGCGTGCAGGGGATACTCCGAGTGTGAATCGACCCCATATCCATTGCGTTTACACACTGCCACAGCGCCACGACGGCCTCTTTCTATTTAATTATATATAAATTACAAAGTTATTTTTGCGTGACGACATTTTTTCTAATGCTCCATTCCAGGATAAGAATAAGGGATATAAACGAAGCTCTCAAGGAATTGGGCAGGATGTGTATGACGCACCTGAAGAGTGACAAGCCACAGACCAAGTTGGGTATATTAAATATGGCTGTAGAGGTCATCATGACTTTAGAACAGCAAGTCAGAGGTGAGTGTGGTGATTGGACACTATGTTTGTGTCACTTTTTGTCTATTTTATGGATATTGTGCGTGTATATATGAGAAACATATTTAGTTGGAACACTGATCTTGTGATTTCTATTTTGTTGATTTGTATTGTTTTCTCCGTTTGGTGGTAACATTGGTGATTAAATTATTAATATTTTAGGAACCTAATCGATTTAGATTATATCTTTAATTATAAGCTAATATATTTCAACATTGTTACTATAGCTCACCTGATTTAATTTGCAGAGCGCAATTTAAATCCGAAAGCGGCGTGTCTCAAGCGCCGCGAGGAGGAGAAGGCGGAGGACGCGCCCAAGCTGCTGGCCGCGCCGCTGCACCACTACGCGCCCATGCCGGTGAGCACCCGTCCCGTCGCGTAGTAGCCCTTACGGGCAGAATTATGCACTATTTAATTTTTGTTTTTAACTCAATTGGATACTTTGACATCTCTATATAGTACTAGCGGTTAGGTGAATTTAATTAAACCATGAAACACGTGTTCAATGAAATATTTTTAAGAACCTCTCAATTTCAAATATTATAAAAATCAGTGGTGATACAAAGATTTTTTCATACAAACTTTCAACCCCTTTTTTACACCCCTAGGGGATGAATTACAATAAACCACGAAATATGTGATCAACGATATATTTTCAAGAGTCTAAGTTTCAAATTTTAT
>FAPJ01009032.1:0-10757 GCA_001485985.1 Heliconius ethilla aerotome | reverse complement strand
TTCCTTTTGATGCCCGGTGCGGCCGCACCGCTCGCACCCCCCTAGCTACGCCACTGGCAATACCTCCAGAATTCGGGGAAAATTGAGAGACGAAAGTATATTAAAGGGAAAGGAGTGTCTTAACACTATGTTCACTCTGCCTATCCAACTATGGCGCGAGATACAGCGTGAAGCTAAAAAAATTTTGAAATCATTTTGTATTTTATATATTTTGTACACACAAGATATAAAAAACAATATTATTTAATAATATCCCTACCAATAAGGGCAAGAATAATTTGAACTTAAAATCAATCCTTTTATCCGAAAAATAATTAAGCCTTTATGATTCCCCCGGGCCCCCTACGGCACATTTCTAAATAAGGCCCTGCGAGAGACACAGATTAACAACAACTGAAGTAAAATTATGTGCTGATGTGCTCCATTCTACGTTATATTGATCAACTATTTCTTCTTTTGGCACGCCTAAAACCCGAGAACTAAAAAGTAAATAAACAATTGCTTGACAGTTGGCACTGATGTCAAATGTCAATTGTGATTGTAAAATTGTAAATTTGTAAATTGAATTTACTTGAGGTTAGAGGTACAGACAAATTTTAGAATAAAATAATTTCCTTTATTGATAGCCTCGAAGCGCTGTAATTAAAAAGATTTATATTTATCGATATAATTACTAAAGTCAAAGATAACTAACTCTGTTCTACATACATCATCATCTAAATATAACGAAACAGTCAAATAGCAAATTTTTGAACAATAATGTAATTTAATTGTTATTAGTAAAATTTATGAACATTATATATATAATTAACAATTTCAGAATTAACCTTTGTGACAACATGTCATTATACACTGTACCTAAAGATTTACGAGGATTAAGAGCGTGTTTAGTTTGTTCTTTAATAAAGGTTTGTAAATACATGTATAGTTGCAATAAATATTTAAATAAATTTTAAATTATTAACTTATTATATAACCACATTTTCGTCCACTCCAGACCTTTGACCAATTTGAATATGATGGCTGTGACAATTGTGATGAATTTCTTCGAATGAAAAATAATAAGGACAATGTATATGACTGCACTAGTAATAATTTTGATGGGTTAGTATAGATATTCATTTCAATAAAACAATATACAACTTAAATCAATTTATAAGAAATTTATTAATAGTAAATATTATACATTACAGAATGATTGCTGTAATGAGCCCTGAAGATAGTTGGGTATGCAAATGGCAAAGAATAAGTAAGTTTTGTACTAAAAGAATACATTTTTTTAAAAGCAAAACTTTAGCTTTGAAGTGTGATGGTTGTGGGTTTGTTTGCTAGTCAGATAAATCAATGATTTTCATTCAATTTCTGGGGATTATTTTCACTAATTCTATCTTACACACTTTATTATAAATACAACACTTATGGCGAATGGTGTGACTGTAAAGGAAGTGAGATATTTATTTATGTTTATATTTCCATTTCTTCACTCTGGTGTCGAGGCAAAAGTGCGGCATTGAGTTCTACCACTCAACACGCAACACCTCCAGAAAGTGTCCCCACTGACGGAGTGTCTTACCACTAGGTTCCCTATACATAGCCTACCCTACTGTGTGAGGCTGTATGCCTCATCCTGTAAAGCTGATTTCTAAGTTAACTTTTGTCAGTACTTACTAATCACAATCATAAATTTTCAATACTAACAAGAAAGCAGCTACATAATTGTCATTTATTAAGTGCAGGTTCAGAATTTGAAATCTTAAAAATAACTAAAAATGCATTTAAAAACTGCCAAATTGGTCTACATTATCTTCTTTTTCTGATGTAATGAATTACACTTGTTTTTTTTATTTGATTTCCCTACTCTTTATATATTTTATTTCTTCAGCTGTCATTTACCACCTTTTTTTTTATAGGTAGATTTTGTAAAGGAGTATATGCTATATCAGTATCGGGTCGCCTTCCCGCAGGAGTTATCAGAGAAATGAAGAGTCGTGGTATAGCTTACAGACCAAGAGATACCAGTCAGAGATAAAGATATAGTAATTTATTTATTTAAATTTAATTCTATAAACTTGCTCCTATTACTTTTGAGTAATATTGGGACATACATTTAAATATATTCTAAGAAAACCATAACATTTTGCTAATCTCTTTATGTAAAATAAATAAATACAATAAAAACTTGATGAATGTTTTGAATAAATAAATGCTCCAATTTAAAAATGTTTTTTTTTACTATTGAAGGCGAGGTCTATGCAGTGCTGTGCGCTCAGGCTGGAGCTCAGCACAGCTCAGAAAGGATGGTGGCAGAAGAGGCCTGAGCTCCAGCTCAGCTTATTTTTAGCTTCACACTACTCGGAAATCTAGTGCTAATTCCAGAATTGTTGTGTGTGAGAGTGATGGAACACAATGCCTGTGTACTGCCTCATATTACCATAGCAAAGAAATTAAAATATTAAATATTTATTTCCTTGTTTGGGCATTAAACCGACAACATGTCTCATTTACAGTTGGATGCTTGTACATGTGCACCACAACGGCCTCTGCGATTGGCTTATTATGTTCATAGAATTTTTTATTCAGTGGAATCCCAAAGTATTCATTGAAAATTATGTTAAATAACCACAACTAATAGAAAAATTTTATAAATGTCCTCAATGAATTATATAATGTAGTCTATGAACAAATCTAATTAAATAATTTAATTTCCATACTTAACATTTTTTATATTAAATTACAATGGCAAAATGTTCTTTATTCATATGACTGTAGATAAAATGTTTGTGGATTCTAACCCCACTAAAAGTATTTTCATATCCATACTTTTTGCAAAGACAATATTAAGTTCCTGGTGTCAACACAATTTGGACAAAAATTAAATAAATACACACTATAATAAATTCACTTTAGAGTGTAACATTTTATTTAACACTTTTCTAATAAAACTAAGTTTAAGTTACATAATTAAATGCAATTTCACATTGAATACATTAACTATTAAAAATTATAAAATAAATAAATTATTTGATGAGGAAATTTATAAAGTGACTTCTTTTACTATGATAATCAAAATTTACAGGTATTCCTATATACATTATGTATCGAAAATTTGTCATAAATTTACTGGAACTGTATACAGAATATACACAAGCATTACAATTATAACAAGAAGAAATACTCTGTGTGACTTTAAATGTGATGCAAGAAATGCATTATTTCATTTTGTTGCACTAATAACAAGACCAAGCATCCTCCATTCTCAAAAATTTTACAGAATGTTTGAAAGAAACTAGTTCTATCTGCCTACCTTGGTATATGAGGAATATAGTGTGAAACTAAGAGGATATTTAATTGATGACGCTCGTCATATATTACAATTGAATGATAAGTGATCTCTATTCATCATTTGTGATGGCTGTTTTTGTATTTGAATTGCTGACATTAAATATATTCCAAATTGTAATTGGGCTGAAAGCACAAAGAAGGCTGCATGTAGTTATCTGTCAACTGCTGGATTCGGGAGGAACTTTAAATTCACTATCAGTACCCAAAACATCCTTATCTACTTCTTTAAAATCAATATTTTGTTGCTTCATAGCTTTCTGAAATAGTAATATAATTAGTCAAAAGTGTGCATATACCATTCCTCTCATGTACAAAACACAATAAATAAATAGAATTTATTTATTAATTAAATACAATTAACATGAAAATTTTCAAACTTTACCTTTACACATTCTTGATAAATTTTAAATATTCCAGCACACATCGAATCATCGTGATCACCTTTTAAGAAACGATCCGAAAACCAAGAGTTGAAACAATCATCATATTTTTTTTTTAATTCCGTACACTCTTCTCCTATACTATTCATTCTAAATTTTACTACTTATTATGTAACCAGTACAAAATTGAATGATGTTGAAAATCGTAAATAAAAGGAAACAATTACGATTCCTTGTGTAAGTCGATAATTGATAAGGATAACCTATTTTGACAAATTATCTAAAACATTGACATTTCGCCAGGCCTGCCAATTGTATGAAAATAGTGTAAGTTAAGGATGTCCGATGATTTTTGTACTTTATAATTTAATTTAACTATGGGCATAAAACCACTTTTTATTATATGGTGAATGTATAACGAGTTTTTATTTATATTTCAATACAGATTGTTTTTATATTTAAATAGTTAAAATGTAACTTTAAGTCAAAAAATAATTCTACCACTACGTTTTACTGCACCTACATGTTTAAAATACATCGACTATATTTTTTTAAAGACCACAGATATTTTAAAATTGTTACAGTTGATATACATATAAATATAACCAAACATTATTTTCTGTACGTTCTGACCACATGAGCATCGTGAGTGTTCTGTGGTAAATCATTAACCGTTAATGTCATAATAATATAATTTTTAGGTTATATCAATTATCAACATATGATAGTGTTATGGTTTCACTTTACTCGTTAGCATAAAATATTAAATAAAAGAAAATGAGTAAGAATATATTACAGGATAGTCGGTTTGTCAAATATCTTAATGATCCTCGTTATAAGCAAATACCTAAACATGAACGGAAGGTGAAGATTGATAAAAGATTTGAATCTATGTTTAATGATGAAAAATTTAAAGTAAAATATACGATTGATAAGCGAGGAAGGCCAATAAATGAGACGTCAACTGAAAATTTGCGAAGATATTATGATTTGGATGACTCTGACGAGAATTCAGATGTCGAATCCGAAGCGGGTTTAGACTCCTGTGACCAAAATCAAAAACATCACATTATTGATGAGGAAAGTCCTGGTCGTTTTGTTAAAAGAATTTCCACCAAGGATGATGATAACGTAAAGGAAATATCTAACGAGTCAATCAACTTTAAAAATGATAAATTAGTACGTGGAAATCTAGATAAAAAAATCAAAAATAAATTGTTAGACTTAGATATTGATTATGCTCGTGGTGAAGGTATATTAAGTATATGTGAAAAAGCTTTATGAATTTACAATATTATGATAAAGACAGTAGCAAGTTATGAATGCATATATTCTAATTTATTTCAGGTACTATACTGTCAGATTCATCTAGTGATGAAGAGAGCAGTGAAGAAGAAGGAGATAGTGAATTAGAGCATGAATGGGGTGAATTAGATGCCGATGCTGAGACTACAGATGAATCAACAAGACGGTCATATTCTAATATATATATATATATCTAGATTTTACACTGCATTCAATTCATTTATTTTATATTCAAACAAACAAACAAAATACTCTTTATTGTACCATAGAAAAGACACATATACATGTATTAATACATAGAACAGTACAATTGGCGGCCTTAATGCTAAGATAGCGATATTCATAATTTTATAAAATTTTACCAAAAATGGGTTATTTACTTTTAAAAAAAGTAAAACTTGAAAGTGTGGTTGAATAATAGTATATACATAAAAACTTTATAATTAGCTTCACGCTGTATCCCACACACAGCAGGGTAGGCAGAGTACACCTCATTAGGTGTACTCTGTAACTTTCTCTCAAAAAATAATATAAGATAAAAATAATAGAAAAATCAAAGATATTTATGTAAATCAAAGCCATAACAAAATGTTTTTTGAAGCCATTTAATAATTAAAGCTGTTGTGATTCAGTGAGTCAGTCTCTGAACGTAAACATAACAATTGTGGTTTCGATTTCCACTTGAGTAAATAAATCATTTTAGTTTTTGCCCTTTGTAAACAGACTAAGCCAGTTAATGAGCCTCAATACTCGATAATGAGATCCATTGTGAAGCTATAAAAAAATATTTCATCAAGTAAAACTATGGATATAACAAAAACAAATGTATAAAATTTTGGTGTTCAATATTATAGGATAGCAATCTGTAACTTGGACTGGGATAACATGAAGGCAACAGATCTGATGGTACTACTTAGTTCATTTTTACCTCCAGGTGGTGCAATATATAATGTTACTGTGAGTATTATTCTTAAATATCTGGAATTTAATTTATTTATGTTTTTATTTTAGACCATAATTTATGGCAGTTGTGGCAGGTGAGCTTGAGCTCAAGCTTTGCTGTGCCACAACTGCCACAATGAAATGAAATGAATTATTTATTTACGTTTATATATCCATTTCTTCGCTCTGGTGTTGAAGCAACGCGCGGCGTTGAGTTCTGCCACTTAACACTCTAAGCTTCCAGAATTCAGCAGAAAGTAGGTTCCCTCTGCCTACCCTGCTGTGTGTGGATTTAATAATTTATGAAAATATTATTATAGCATTTTCTTCTTATAAATATCATATAGATAAATATTTTCTTTATATAATACATACACACACACCACTGCATGTTGTGCGTTAGCAGAGAAGGAAATGAAAATATTTAATATTTTATTTCCTCAAGTGTTAAAAGTTAATGTAATAGTCACTAGCAAACCAAATCAAATAAATAAAAAAAAAAAAAAATAAAAGTGGGAATCGAACTTGTCGCCTTTACAGTCGGGCTCTTGTGCCACTGTACCACAACTGGCCTCTTCACACTTGCACATCATAAATTAATAATCATGATTTTTTTTAATTAATTGTAGTAACTGTGTTTAAGATCTATCCATCTGAATATGGCTTAAAAAGAATACAAGAAGAAGAAATCAAAGGACCAATTGAGTTAACTGCAAAGGCTGAAAATACACTCTTCGATGATGGTGGCAATGAAGAAGGTAACTGAGAAAGAGGCCACTATAACATATTGCTTAAATAAATATTAAAAATAAATTATTATTAACCATCAATCCCATGATGGCCATTATAGAAGGTTCATTCTCTTCTCAGGAGTATGAATATTATCATTAAAATTTTAAATTGGATTATTTTAATTAAAAATTATTCTATCACACAACAATTTAGGTACATATTTAGTAGTGGGAAGACTCGTGCATACTGCTTTTATTTTATGTTGAGGTTTAACATATCTTTAATTGTATCTAGAGCCTAGACACAAACAAGAACAACAAGAAAATTTTATTATAAAAAGTTATCTCATTTATATACACACACATAAAGCTGTTGTGATGCAAGGGCAGAAGGGTGTGACTGTAACGCGACGGTTGTGAGTTCGATCCCCACCCGAGAGAAGAAAAAAAAATACTTTCATTTTTTCGCTTTGGCACCAAGGCGTAAGCCCGGTTGAGTTCCACCACTCAACAAGCAATGCCTCGAAAAATTCGGCGAAAGTGGGGAACAGTGTCTTAACATAAGGTTCCCTCTGCCTACCAACAGGGTATATGTATATGCGGGATACATGATTTTTTTTAACACACTTTTTATGATTTATCTTTTTATGTAAAGATTTTCTTTTATTTTCAGGTTTAATTTTTTATTAGCACAAACTAACACTGTGCAAGAATATTAATGCATTCATATTATATTTAATAGGTTCTTCGTATCATATGGAAAAACTGCGTCGGTATCAGTTGAACAGACTTAAATACTACTATGCAGTAGTGGAATGCGACTCAGTTGCTACAGCGGACAAATTGTACAGTGAATGCGACGGCATGGAGTATGAAAGCAGTGCCACCAAGCTGGACATGCGGTTTATACCTGATGACGTCACATTTGAACAGGTGAATAGGCTGATATTCTTTTAAAAAATAGGATCTCTTTCATTTTAATCAATTTAAAAACAAAAAAAATACTTTAAGATATCTTTTATAAATATAAACATAATAATTAAAAAAATATAATTTTAATATATATTGTATCATCTTGGTGTAATAAGCATTAAATAAGTAAATTAAGTATTTTATTAAATTGATTGATATTTTAATTTTTAATGTATAAATGTTGTCTATAAAATGATAATGTTTTTAGAATACGAAAGGAATTCAGGTTAGTAAATAAATAATGTTCAATGTAGCGGGACTCGACCCCGCGCTTCCTTGGAGCCCTCTGTCCACCACCACTTGACCCACTCGGGAGAATGATTCATTTTCCTCGCATTTGTAAAAAAACAAAGTTACGTGTTGAGTTCTATTACCACACGCAATGTCTCAAAAGGTGCGTGGGTAGAGTGTTCACTTTGTATATGCGCGTGATACAGCGTGAAGCTAAAAATAAAATATATATAAAATTTCAGGAACCGCGTGAAACTTGTAACAAGCTGCCAGATTTGACTAAGTATAAACCGCGGTTGTTCACGACGACGGCGTTGCAACAGGCCAAAGTGGATCTTACGTGGGACGCCACCAACCCTAACCGGACTGAACTTATAAAAAGTGCTCTCGATGGCAAAATTGATGATTTGGATTTGAAAGAGTACCTTGCTTCTAGTAGCGAAGGTAAATATAGCATGGGTGTCATGAAGCTCCGTAACTGTAATCGAAACTATCGGATATAAAAATGTTTTCGTAACAGTAACCAATCCAATATAAAAGTTGCAGATACTGTTGCATATGCATATGCCCCGCTCATATGAGCGGAGTCTAAATAATATTTTAGTTCTCTAATTTTGACCCCGTACATGTCACAGGATTTTTTTATTTTATTTCGCCTTACAATAAAAATAAAGTGATAAATATGTTATAGTGATATATATATAAGTAGTTGCATTTTGAAAATGTACATAAAATTCCGCAATTCTCTAATATCCGCTAGTTATTAAGATACTCCAAAATAATAGTATATCCGTAACCAACACTAATATATTATTCTTCTTACATCCGTATCCAGATCAGAAATGCTACATTCATGGCATAAATTTAAAAAATACTTCATAATTTCCCCATGATCTTGTTAACATGCCACTGAATAGGGTAGCAACGAAAATATAAAGAAAACCGTCATTACTTTATTTTTTTAAGCCAATTTTGTCTAATGCTTAATTTTATATTTCGTAATAATCAAATAACGTGTGATCCGACGAAAATTGGAAAACGTAATGTCCTTAAATGTGTTTGCTAAATTCAGAAAATGCTTATTGCTAAAATGAAATCGTCAAATTCTAATCGTACAATAATATATTTTTTTATATTTTCATCTACGATATTTTTAGTTTTCAATAAGTGTCGTGGGGGGTCAATTTAGCACCTCTCCCCAATTTATATCAAATTTGTCACATTTCGTCGACCGTTAGCGTTAAGTAAAAAAATCTTTTACAGATGAAAGTGTAGAAGAACAAGAAGAAAAATCAGATAATGAAGAAGATCCTATACAAAAATATAAATTGCTACTCGAAGATATAGAGAAAAAAGAACAGAAGAAAGGAAATAAAGATATGGAAATGGAAATCACATGGGGTCTAGGGGCAAAGGATAGAGCGGAGGAACTGGTCAAAAAGAAAATTAAGGAAGGTAATTGAATTGCTGTCTATAGCTAATATTGATTAATCTTTTCGTTTTTTATATATATATCCATTATTCAGCTTTCCGCTGTATTCAAATGAATCTGAATTTTTTAAATTGCGTGTTGTGTGGCGGAACTTAAAGCTGTGGTTAGCCTTACCATACAGGAAAATAAAAATAAACTTTTCTCGAGCCAGAATCAAATCTGCTACCTGGTCTGTAGATATAAAGATTACCAAAAGAAAGAGAAGAAAAGTAAATAAATTTTGCTATGATATATTTTTATTAATCATACGAACATTTTACCCTACTTTTTCAGATGATAAAGATTTGACACCTTTCGAAAAATTATTGTCAAAGAAAAAAGACAAGAAAAAACAAAGAAAAATGAAAATGAAAGAACTGAAAGAAGACAAAGATTTAGAGTCCGTAAATGATTCTTCAGATGATATACCCTCAGATATTGATATGAACGACCCATATTTCGCAGAAGAGTTTAATAAACCAGAGTTTAGAAACAAACTGAATAACAAAAAGATATCTAAACCAAAAGACAGCAACTATTCGGAAGAGGATGAAAAGAAGAAAGCTGAATTAGAATTACTTTTAGACGATGACGACGGTAAGGAACATTTCAGTCTCAAAAAGATACAGGACGCCGAAAATATTTCAAAGAAATCAAAGAGAAAAAGGAAACTTAAGGAAAAGATGAAAGAACAAAAATCAGTAATTCAAGATTTCGAAATAAATGTAAACGATCAAAGATTTGCCGCATTGTATAACTCGCATAACTTTAACATTGACCCTACTGATCCAAACTTTAAGAAAACTAAGAACATGGAGAGACTCATTCAAGAGAAATTAAAAAGGAGGCCTTCTGAAAAACTTCATGAAGAAAATGCACCAAAAAAATCAAAAGAAGACACTGAATTAAATGTTTTAGTTAAAAATCTTAAAAGAAAAACTAAAAATATAATAAATAAATAATTTTTCAATCTCGTTGTTTGATTCTGCTTTCATTTCAACAAACAAACTATTACATGTTTTTGAATGTAATTTTTTATATGACATTTAATTTTTGTAGTTAAAGAATAATTTGTAATAAGGTATAAATGTAAATATACCAAATCAAAAATAAGATGCTAAATATGATTAAATAAGATAATGTTTATCTTAAAATGCCGGGTAGATAAAGTAAAGGCTAAAATAAAACAAACTAATATCGTCAATAATTAATATCAATGATTATTTATTATTAAGTGTTATGATGCACTTAAAGCTTTTTTAATTTCTCTTCCTAAAGCTGCCCCAAGTGGTGGAGGTACGGCGTTTCCAATCTATAAATAAACATATTTTAGTTATACAGGGTGGAATTGTCAGCACCATAAAAGCCTAATATAAATCAGAA
>FAPJ01009013.1:15580-35983 GCA_001485985.1 Heliconius ethilla aerotome | reverse complement strand
CAAACAAACAAACAAACGCTTCCGCTTTATTATATTAGTATAGATAGATAACTATTAATTTCCTTCTTTAATAAGAAATTAAAAAATAGTCCAAACTAGACTAATATAGATCAAGGATGAGCAACATGCGGCCGCCTGTGGGTGTTTAAAACTTTTATAAAATTTAATTCATTTTATAGACTCTCTTCCATTAATATATTGTTATACAATTAACTATAATAAAATGGTTGCATATACTAAATCGAAAAAATTTTTTGTGACAATTTGGTTACTAATCGGCGAATTCTTAAAATTTCTGATTAAAAATTTCAAGTAAATAAGTTATTTTATGCTTTTCGTGTCTTTTTTTTATTTTGCATTAAAATTTGTACATGAAATCTATACTTTTTTAATAAATATATCTTTTGTAAATTATTAATACGTGTTAGGTACTTTATGTGCGGCTCGCCAAAGAAATTTTAAATCTGAATTGGCCCCTTGATTAATTATTGCTCACCCCTGGTATAGATAATTTATCTATTTTAGATAATAATTGTTCACGTCATGTTAGTCTAAAAATACGTATAATAAAACAGTAAAAAACTGTATCAGTATATATCTATTTAACCAAGATATGCTGGACTTTGCTTTGGTAGGTATAGGTAGATTTCTGGGGAGTACTTAGGCAAAAGATTATTTATTCTGGGGTGGACACGGACCACTCACTAAAAAATAAACTAATAACAAATAGTTGATTTTTTCGTATTCGTGGTCGTGGTTAAATTCATATATCACATAACAAATTTTTGTGTACCTACATGACACCATCAATGGGCTCGAGGAATCCGCAGGTATATTGGGTTAATATAAACGTAAAGTGTAATCCACTTTACCCCATTTTTAACTTATAAGTAACCTCCATAAAAGGACAATCCAGCCATAAAAATAGGAAAATTATGTTTCAATTCGAACCGGTACGCTGGGTTTCTGGGTTACGCTTACCTTATCTTTGTTCTTACAATAAAATTAATATATTCATGAGACTTATCGTTTATACCACCAAATAATTTATTTAACATTTGAGTATTGATACCTATAGATACCTAGTTTTGATTATTAAAGTGTTCGTTTTTTTTTGTAGAGTTCTTGTAAGATTTCTTCTTTAAACGTAGGTAAATATCACGTATAGAAAAATCAAAAAGGATACAATGTGTGTTCAGTATCCAGAAACATCACTTTGCCACCGCCATAGCCTGACGAATTAGGTATCTGTGTAGTCACACAAAGTGTATGGGATAATTGTGTTTTACCAGTACGAAATTCGCCAAATACTTCTGTAATAGCCATTGATTCTATACCGCCGGCGAGAAGCTTACTAAAACATTTTTATGACTTCATAACTTACTATCGTTTATTATTATTATGGATAACGCACATTTAATATAGAAACTTTTAAAATAAAACTTTTGCTTACTCTAATTCAATACTTCCGGTGCTTATTTTAAAAACTTGCTTACGTCGATCACTAACTTCTAAGGCTGTCATAAATCCCGAAGTTATTATTTTTAAGCATGCTTCTTTAATTTTTTCGACTTTTGTTTCTGAAAATCCCTTGATGTTACAAAGTTTTTTCTTCGTGGACATTTGAATACCCTTGATAGTACATATTCCTGCACTTTTCAATTTTTTTATGTCTGCTACATTTATACCATGCTTTTGTAGTATATCAACATCTTGAAAAAAGCTTTCTTCTTCATCATTTTCTGAAATATTATCATCTAACGCTTGGTCTAACATTTTTTAAAATAAAATAAATTGGACAAAAATTTTGGCGCCAAACTCGTTGCTTGTTTATTTTATGGCTTTTAGGCGTGCCCAAACACGTTTTTAAATACCACAATGTGAGATGTCAATCATATCCAGTATCGGATCGGTCTGGATCGATACAAAGGAATACGAAATTTTATTGATCAAATTATTGGACAATTAAAATATTGAACAGCGAGATAATTCGTTTGAGGGATACTGAGCGCTAGATATACTTATTACGTTACTTTATTTGTCAGTTGTTGGAACGTGTATCATCAGAACGTCTTTTCTCGGCCAAAATCTTTCGTTGATAAAAATAGTAATAAATAATTAATTTTATTTGCTAAACTGATTGTTTTGACTTCTGGTTTAAATTACTATTGAACAATTATTTTATATCAACATCATACTGTACAAATTTACAAACAGAAAAATATTATAGTATAAAGTGTTCAAATGTATATCTTAAACTCGGAATTCTGTGATTAAAAAACTAATTTGTAACTCTTGCAGTCTGCAAGTCGCAGATAAGTCTATTTTATAATATATCTGTTATGTATATTTTATAATTTAGTCTGTTGTTTGACATAGACATTGGTTGGACATTAACAAATATGACTATAAATTATCTATGAATTTGATTCTTCGATGCAATGAAAAGGCTTGATGCGGCGCAAATTGAAGACTCTTTAGCTAAGCCTTTCTAAATACTTGAAGAATTTATCGTCTTATTCATCTAAGTTAAGGTAAGGGCGTAAGGTAACCCTACGGAAGTTATAAAAAGTGATTATTTATTTTGTTCATATATATTTCCTCCTATATAACAGCCATGTTGATCACAGTAGTGTTGATTTTACTGAGTTTCGTCGGTTTATCGTTTATTAGAAAGTCAAAAGTTTATTAAAGTTCACAAGTATATGTGACAGACCTAAGTTTAGTTTGTGTTGTGATTACAAAGTTAAAAGTCTTTACGAAATGAAAAGTGTTATACAGTGCCAAACATACAGACATCGAGTCGTCATCTTTAAGGTAAGGCTGGATGTGTCTTCAATATACATCAAAACGTAGTTATTATAACTTAAAGATATTTCATTAGAGACATAACTATGATAAATTGTACGTTTATAGATATTTCAAATTTATTCAATTATATTAAATTGGAAACTGATTATATTTTTTTGTTTATGAAAAAGAAGTGGCAAGTAATTCGGCTTACAGATAATTGTCTTATGTTTATGAGTGTTATATTCTTAGTTATTAATTGACGTCAGATCCAATATCAATATTTAAGACTTTCTGGGATGCTTTCAGAGGTCATATTATTGCTTCATGGAAAATTAATGTCTATTTTCAGGAATGGACTCTGAAGATTCTCGAGACGCTACTGGAGATGCGCGATCATCTTCAAGTAGTAGTAGTTCAAGCTCACGGAGTCGCCGAAGTTCTTCATCAGATAGTTCAAAAAAAGATCCAAAATCCCCTCCACACTCTCCTGCTTCTCCACGATCTAATGGACCAAGATCACCTTCACCTGAAAGTCATTCTCAATCATCACAAAGGTCCATTCCCACTAGTAAAAGACCACATTCCGCAGATAACTTGAGTGGAGCTCACTCAGATATTAATTCTCCTGAAAACTCAATGCCTGCCTCTCCATCGGCACCTAAATCTCCAGATGACCCCAAGTCACCTAGCGATGTCACTTCAGATATGGGGTGGCCAGAGCAATCTGAACATTATTCATCCACTGCACTTGCTCATGGAGATGGGCCAAAGTCACCACAAAGTCCAAATAGTTCAATAAAATCTCAGCCAGGTTCACCAGCCAATAGATCCCAACCGGTGTCCCCAGATTCTGCCTCACAGGTTACATCACCTTCAAGAAACCTTGAACCAAGATCTCCAGCCTCAAGTCCGTCCCCAGATAGAACTTCATCACATTCCTATTCACATAGGTCACCTGTTAAAAAAAATGAATGGAGCCCTAAAGAGAAATGGAGAAGACATACAAAGGCTGAGCAAAAAATGGTATCATCTCCAAGAAATCGCAGTAGATCTGAGTCAAGCCAATCAAGCAAAAGTTCATCATATAATAAAAGAACAAGTTCAAAGGATCCAGCTACAGAGGCAATATCTGATGGTAAATTTTTATATATGTGATACCTTATATTTATAATAGTATTAGAAAAAAAACATTAATTATCCTTAAAGTCTACTTTAAATCTTTCAACAAATAATAACTATATTTTAGGTGAAATGGAATCAGATCAAGAGGACAATAAATCTGGCAAGTCTATGACAAGTCAAAAAGCGGAAAAAGAACACAATATAAGTCATGAGGATTTGTCTGATGTGTCTGATATTGATTCAGATGGTCCAGATGCAGCAGAAAAGGAAACAAAAGTAATATTTTTTATTGTTTTTGTAGTTTCATCCTATTATTCTCATTGTGGGGTAGACAAAGGAAACCTAGTGTTACCCAATTTTTGCCCCCTAATGAAACAGACATTTTCTGTTCTGTAACTCAATGACTACCAGATCAGAGAAATGACAATTATTTAAATATAATCACCATCATCATCATCATATGGAATAGAATCCACTGAAAATATTTTTTTAAATACATCTTAATTAGGTTTAGAAGTAATCAAATCTACAGGTTAAAATTGCACAGCATCTAGTGTAATATCTTTGTAATATATTTTTTTTATAACTAATTACATTTATTATTATGTTATGCAAATTGAACTACTTTGTTTATAAACTTTAACATTTTATTATATATAACGATTATATTATAAGGGTGCCAGATTACTCTATGATTTTTTTATCACAGAATAAACAGAAATCTCCTCCATCTCCCGATAATAAAACAGAAATAGTGAATGGTAATGATAAAACAAGCACTCAGTCATCCCCTAAATCAGATAATGCAAAAGAAGAAAACAAGTTATTAGAAAAAGTAAGATATGTTTTATTTTAAGTTAATTTCAAGTTTTCTTTTTTTTTTTAGCTTTTGTATCCCACATATCGCAAAGTAGGGAGAGAGTTCCCTAATTTCTGCCCAATATGAAAGACATTGTGTGTGGAGTGGCAAAACTCAATGCCATGTTTTGTCTTGTAACTTGTTGTTGTAAGTAGGAATCAAATCCACAGCCTCACTGTTTTCAGTCATTTGAATGAAAACTCTTTGCCACTATATAATTTTGGCCTCCATTATTTTTATATTTAACTAACTAATTTATATTTAAGTGACTTTGAAGCTAATTCTTAAAGCTCTAAAAATTGCATTTATTCTTAGACTCCTCAAGAAAAAATAAGTAACACAGAAGATGGTGAAGAACAGTTGGATTTTGAAGCAGAAGAAGGAGAGTGTATTGAAACTAAATCTAAAGATCTATCTAATGGTGATATTGAAACACAAAATGGTGAGGAACTAAACATGTTCTTGAACTTACTTTTATTTAAAATAAAGCAGCGGCCAGTTTCACCACTGGCTGATAAAGTCCCGGACAGCCTTATCTGCCAGACAAGCTATAATTTTAGGTTTCACAGTTATCAAATAGCAATATCTAGTAGATATACATTTGACACATGCATTTAATTTTTACATACTTATTTGTTATTTAAAAATGGAACAAATCATATAAATTGTTGCGCCCATCAATGCGGTCACAATACTAGAATACGAATTAAGAACATACCTACCCAATAAGAAAATATTAAAACATTTCCTTTTTGAACAGACGATGTTAAAGCCGGCCGTCGATCTCGCGGGTCTTCTCTAGAGGAGGGGGAGGTCTCGGATGAAGCAGAACGGAGGCCTGAAGAGAGTGAACCCAGACCTGTATGCAGGTTCTTTTCCAGAGGTGCCTGTACCTGGGGAGTTAGTTGCAGGTAATTTATTCCTTCAATTTGTTTTTCTATTTTATTTTAGCTTTATCCTTTTCCTGCTTAGCAAGGTAGGAAGAAAGTTTTTTAAGCTTTTTGTAGTATCTCCATTTTCTGTTCAAATTCGAAACATTATCTGTCAAGAGATTGAACTAATGCGGCGCTGTTTTTAAACAATATATAAAAATTTAAATAATCTTCGCCTGGGTGTGGGACCCACAACCATCTCGATCAAGGAATGAGTGGATGAAATGCGACATTGTGTGACAAGGTGTAAGAAGGGGTCATAAAAAAAATTCAATTTCAGTCATATACCTACACCTGACTCCAGGTCGGCCACAACTCGTCAACCGTACTGCACTATCGTAATATTTCAGATTCTTACACCCGGGTGTAACAGACAAGGGCAATTACAATATGTTCGACGTCGTCCGAGGCATTCCCACGACAGGCGCCTACCCGCCGCCCCGCGATTCCGCTCCCCCTGAGTCGGCGTGGGAACGAGGACTGAGGACCGCTAAGGAGGTATGATCCCCTTTTTAAGAGTTTACTACAAATAAATTAATCTTATGTAAGCCATTCTTATTGGATAGATTTGTTGTCCATTTATCAAGGTCTTTTGGTTTTGTCTTACTTAAATTCTATCAGTCAATCAATCAATTCTACAATAATCAACTTTTTTTTCTTTTCGATCCCTTCCTCTGAAGCTGAAGGCTGTGACTACACGCTATTGATCAAATCATCTTATATTATATAAAAGTTATACAAAAAGGTTACGTTACTTTATACAAAAGTCAACACATTGCCTTTTAACACTAACATAGCTAATCATATTGTAAGCAGTTACCACAAATAATAATATTAAAGCTAATCAATAAACATCTATAATAATATAATTTCCGTTCCAATCGCTTCCTTCGACATGCATATAGTTTTTTTTTATTGCAGATGCTCAGAATAGCGAACAAGCGAAAAGAGCAAGATATGGATTTTGAAGAGAAAAAGTTGCATCTCTCAGTGGGCGGAGTAGTCCACGACCCGGACGCGGAGCTGGCGTACGCCGCCGCCGCCGTCGGGGCCTCACCGCCGCACGACGTGCCGCCCTCGCATCGCGACCCTGAGATGTATAGGTGGGATCTCTATTTACAGTACAGTCAAAATACATACGGAAAAAACAATAGTTACATACAAATTGTTGAGTTTCTTGTAAAGCCCTTTTTAATTTTTTCCTACCTTTTTTAGTTTTTTCCTGAGCTGTTGGTAGCTTTATGTTCCTTCAATTAATGTGATTGCAAAAGTCTACTTGAATGAATAATATTTGGAATAAAAGTGTTAGTGGCCCTTTTGTTACAAAGCAAAGTGTTTAGCTTTGACTCTTAACACGTTATGTTTACAAAATTAGGCGGACATTTTGGATGAGCATGTTTGTGTATGTTAGCCATTAGTTTTCTTATACCTACCCAGCTATTAGCGGGATAAAACTAAAAAGAGAATGTTTGGAAATTAAAGTTGTATGAATAACCCAGATCATATGGCGTGATGTACCGCGGTCGGGTCCCGCGCCCGCCGCTAGACGAGCGCGAGCGCTACTACGAGCGCGGTTACGAGCGCGAGCGGCCCTACGAACGCCCGCCCTTCTACGACGAACATGCGCCCGTGCCGGAAGACGCACAGTTTCACAAAGTGAGTGAGGTTTTAAATAAATAGAGCTTTCGTCGTCCGTGCCTTTGTTAGATGTTTTTGTGTTTCTTTTAAATTTTCTTAACTAGCAACATTGTATAAAACAGAACATACGAGAGCAATCCAAAAAACCTAATGAAAACAAAATATCGGATTGCGCCCGGTGGAAGATGAAGCACAGTCATTTTGAGGTTTGAGATTCGACAGATCGAGATTTGCAATTTGAATAACTTTTGACTCGGGGAAGCTCCGACGTTAGTTTTTAAAGAAATAACCCGTTACATAAAAATATTCACGTACAACACTCGGCCGTGGCCATGACACAGCCACACCCAATTTTTTGTTAATTATAATTTTATAATTACAAAACTTGCAAGAAAAACCATCATATAATGCTTCTTAGTGATTTTAAATTTAAATTATAGTTGTATGTGTCTTTGAATGTGATAATATTATATTTCAGAGGCGAGTACGTTCATCGCGAGAAGTTATAGTGCAACGTGCGGAAGTAGAGCGGCGAGACGGACGGGATGGCAGAGAAGGGCGAGGGCGGGAGGGGCGCGGGGACGAGTGGGCGGACCCCTGGATGAGGGCCGAGCCTGCCGCCAGGAGGCGCCGACCTCCGTCCTCTGAGGACTCATACAGTTCTTCAAGGCAAGTTTTTTTTGTTTTATTAATTAGTTTGATACACTTAGATTTCAACCCGTATTCATTTATACCTAAAGTAATGTATTATTTAATTATTTATGTAGTACTGGGCCATTTTTATATTGTTATAGTTTTCGCTAGATAGTTTGTATGATTTACTTGAAGGTTTTTTAATGAAGACGGGCCTATTATTAGTACCAGTGACAGTGAAAGCTTGCAAGCACTTTGCTAAATTATAATGAAAAGATGACATTTCAATCTTATATATCATTCAAATTTCTTTTACATTTTCCCTTGCATTTCCATAAAAAGAAATTCCCAATTTAACTAACGAAAAACTCATTTACAATAGACAAACAGACAGAAGTCCACTGACATGTTCTGTCAAAACATACATGTTTTTTAATCATAAATTATTAATTTGGTTACCCTCCTCCGCTTCCTCCCCGCTCTCCCCGGCTGGGTTATGCTTCATAACTAATGTCGTGGTGTTTCGGCTCTCACACGAATCTCATCTCTTCGTTAAACACTGCATGAACGTCCATTGGGATTCGCTTCGTTTGAATGTGTGTACGTACGTGAGTGCGCGCGTGTGTACACACTGTCGGCTGCATGCGTGTCAGTTTGTGCGAGTGTGTGCGTGTCTGTGCACGTGTGTGTGTTCTTCACCCACCTCTCTCTCCTCGGCTTCCTTTTGAGCCCACAGCTCTTCAAATTCCAGTTCGCGTAGTTCAGGCAGTCCTGGCGCCAGGCGTAAAAGGAGAGCGTCGTCATCATCTCGACAAAGGTGAACAAAATAATATTTTTCGCATGCTATTGCTATATGAAACTATTAGGAATACGTCAGTAGGTTGCTGTTAATGTGAGTTTATATGTATGTTTATTTTTTTTATTTTAGCAAAGTAATGTTATGAAAAGAGTATATGACATTCAGTTATTATTGTTAAATAGTTTTTTGGAATAACTATACTAGTAGTTACAAGCTTTGTAGTAATAAAAACCAATACCTCACTATTGTTAGCATATGCCTGTACCATATAAAATACCCTATAACATGGTATATAGGCATCACCAATTAAGTGTGTATGATATTTGTGGAATGATTTTATATGTTATTCTAATTTACATTATATCAGAATGTTTAAAGTTTCATTTAAATGTTAGCCTTGTTATAAACACATAAGGAAATAGTTTGGGAATATAACTGTGATGTTAAATAAAATAACCTTTGAAATTTTATTTGGGAAATTAATGAGTGTTCTCTTTTTTTAACATGATATAAATGCCATCTTAAAAATGGTTACATAAACAATATAATTAATGATAGAATAATAAGTATCTTTATTATGAAATTAAATACAAATAAAAATAAATCGACGTATTGGAGCATTGTCTAGCTGCAAACTCGACTCTATATGAAACAACTCGCATGGATTATTTTCATTTCACTGTTCTGGAAAGATAAAACGTGGCTTTGAGTTGCTGCAATTAACACAATACCTTGAATTCGGGCGAAAAGTAGAATACGACGTTTATTGGCAAAAGCTTCTTATGTGCTTTTTCTGCTATATGCAGAGATACAGGTGATGCTATAAAATAAAAAGTGACATTTAATAAATTAACTATCCAAAGTAAAATTTTGTAAATTGACTTATTGTTGGCTTATAGTGTAAACCTATTAAGTCTACGTCAACTTCTCAAGAGAGACAAAAAGAATTTTAAAAAGCTATGACCATACGTATATACGTAATAATATTATCAGAAGATTTTTACAATTTCGAAAATTTATTTGTATTCTCTAAATGTACGACAAGAAACAGATTTAGCAGGTTAGACCCATGGTAATACTCCAAACTCCGATGAACGCTGAGAACGAAGAGTCTCGGCCCTATATTAACCACTATTATATGGGATATACTGCGAGTTGCTATAAGAATGTATACCGGCACCAGGTTGTCCCCGTCGGTGATCGTGCGCGAGCGGCGCCTGGCCACGGCGCGCGCCACCGCCATGAACCCGCCCGCGCCGCGCCGCCGCGCTCCTTCGCCCGCCGCCGCGCGCCTCGCCGCCAACCCGCCGGCGCCCGCGCTGCGGCACAAGGTGACTATATATATATTTATTATTTATATTATAAATTATAAACTTTATTAAAATCTTTATTGGGATGGCTTCACGACTATGTTAATAATGATTTTTAATATTCAGCAGATGTAATCAAAGATTAATTGGTTTCGGATTTATGACGAAATCAGAACGCTGAAATTAATTCTTGTCCACTAAAATTATATATTATAGATTTTCAATTATGTTCCAATACAGGTTGTATCTATATTTAATCTGTTATAGGAGGAAATGGAACCATACGGACGCACAAAGTCAAGTCGCAGTCGAAATAGAAAAAAATATTCTAGATCCTCATCTTCAGGTTCAGGTAACATTTAAGAATATAATCGTTAAGAAAAATTAATTAGGAAATATTATAATTTCACAACTAATACAACACAATTTATAACACTTGGTCTGTGAGGCAGATTTAATAGTTTTATGATTTTATCTGTATATGTATGTATATCAGTATATGAGAACCTTGTTTCATCCTGTGAGAAGTATTTTGTCCAACTGGATGTCTTTACCAAATTGACCACTCGGGGAAATGCATTCACTTGATGCATAAAAACATTAAATATATTTATATTCATTAATATTTATATATTTAATATTTTCATTTCCTCGCTCTGGTGGTAACGAGGCGAAGTGCGGCGTTCAACGCTCAACGCGCAATGGTCCAGACATTCGGCAAATTCAGCAAAACGTGGAGATGCAGTGTCTTAGCACTAGGTTCTCTGCCTACCCTGCTACTTAGGGATAAAACGTGAAGCTAAAAATTATTTATTTACAGAATCATCATCGTCATCAAGTGAATCGGAAAGCGAGTCCCGGTCATCATCGTCATCCGGCAGCTCCGGTGCGCGGCGGGCTCGCCACGCGCGCCTTCTCAATGCTGCAGCTCGCCCAAGGTTTGTTTATATGATTTCTTTGAATAAATACTTCAAGAACGGAGAGAGTTAACACTGTATTTCCTCAACCTACACTGACTTGTGCGGGATACAGCGTAAACCTGAAAAAGAATAGTAATATGGGGCTGTCCTGGCGCTGCCTTTGACTGTAAACACGATAATCGTGGGTTCAATTTTCACTGAACTCAATGACGCTTAGAAGAAATCTTGAATAAATAGACGGCTGATAATTAAACAATTATATAATACTTTAACTCATATAAACTTCTTTTCAACTCCAACGCAATAGAAACAACCCACTTTCAAGACAATGTTACGCTATCAAAGTAGGTCTCATTGTAACAGAAGAATTAAGAAGAGATTATTTTAAAATATTTCTAGTGTCTTGAAATCAGGCGGAAAACGAAGAGTGTCTTGATACTATGTTTTATTAATCTTAACTTTTTTTATAGGGCTAATGTTAAAACGAATTCCAGCTTAGCAGCAGCTGTATCCACTGTTATGAGTAAAAAAGAGGGCTCCAGTGATAAAGGTAATGGTACAAATACAAATATATTAATGGTACAGTATATAATATTTATGATATAATAAAGTAGAGGACAGAACGGAGTGACCTGATACTAGGTTTTGTGTTAGCTAGTAAAATCTCAGATTTTTGTGATTGTTACTGAAATTAATCGTAAAAAACATATTTTTTATGTGTTCACATACTACTTGGTTTGTACAACATCTACTTGCAAATTCTCTAACAAAACACAAATACTATACATAATTTAGCAAACTTAGTTAAGTCAAATATATATTAAAATGTATTACTAAGAGAGATTTCTGAGTAAAAATTTATGTCATGAGCTATAGTACTTTCTTATATTAATTATTTTGCGTTAAATAAAAACACAAAATGCTTACTAGTCATACTATTAGTATCAAATAGACATAATAATCATTTATTATTAAACATTTATATTTATAATTTGCAGTTAATATTTAATAAAGTTTTATTGATTTCTATTTTCAGAACTAGTTGGTAAGAAAAGATCGGCGACGTCCCCAATAGATGGCGGGGGTCCGGCAAAGAAATCAGTATCTAGACGAGAAGAGCTATTAAAACAACTAAAAGCTGTTGAGGACGCGATCGCTAGGAAAAGATCTAAAATATAGTAACGCGAGACAACTACAAAATACGTATTACGAAAACATGGCATATGTTTTTTAAACATTGTAATGCATGCAACCTTTAAAAATTACACAACTATCATATTATATTTTATTGTCACATGTAATAGGTGCGACATGCTATGGTGTCTGAGAAGAGAGCCATGAGTATTTAATAGGCTATTTAACCAGAAAGAAGCTGTTAATCTTCAAATGGCTGAAATATTTCCCTTGCCGGTCAAGTTCGGCGTCATTATATCATACAAGCAAACTCGCATAGTAAATGTCACTTAGCGTCGTGCTCTACTGTACTTTAGTAATGTGGTTGGGCGCCCTAAATCTAATCATATCAAATCTAAAATATGCGTTCACACAGGCTTCCGCGTGAACCTCCGAAACACCATAACACGTTGCGCTTATATTTTGTTAATGATCATAGCTTAGATTTTAAGGTTAGTAGCATAAGACTGGCATGTTTAAAAAATATTATTTTATTACTGACACAGCTTTGTATGGTGGTAGTGTTGTATCAGTGTATGGACCTTAACGGGTTTACAAAAATAACAAGTGGGATAATAAATAAAATACATTGTTTTGTATAGAAGTTCTTTTTTTTTTAATTTACATAATTATTTCATTCCATAGTGATATGTTAAATTTCATACTAACTAGAAGAGTGCAGTAGTCTTATTACATTTATTAATTGGTTTATTAGAACTTAGTACAAATGTTTTACATTATAAGTTTTATATATAATATTTAAAATTTTATTACTGAGACAACCACTAAAGCACTTAGACATTATTTATGTATTATGTGAAGTCGATTATAACAGCATGAAAATGCTTACTTTGAATAGTTTAGTTTTTTTCTACTAAGGTGTGTAATTTGTATGTTAGAAATAAAAGTAAAGTTATGTATATTTTCACAAAGACTTTATTATTTGTATTTTAGCCAACCTATACATTCCAGAAGTTGTGTTTCTAACAAGCACTTTATTTAAGTCTAAATCTAGAAGTTTCACAAGTGAATTATATGCTATATAGCCAATTCCACAACTTTTAGATTCTGAGTAACTAAAGCCACCTTGTGTTAAATATCCCATAATCTCCCGTGCATTATTATGGCGTACAGATGCAACTTGAGGAGGAAGCCATAATTCTCGCATAGTTTTTACATATTCAGATAGTTGTTTTGGTTGGTTTCTTCTCTTTGGATTATTCTTCACCTAAAATTAAAATGACCATTTAGAAATATTTTAATTATATATTGCTAATTACATTAAGTAATCATTCAAGACCATATCTTTTTTACTAATTCCAAACTTACCATAGTAGCAGTAGTAGTAGTAATTTTTCTTAATTTTAAGCGTTTTTTTCTCATTTGCTTTAACAATTTATGATGTTGAATTCGTTTTTGCTTTCGCAATTCTGTATTTGGGTCGTCATGCTGTGGTTCTATAATGTTATCTATAGATGAAATGTCTTCAGTTTGTGGTATGCATATCATAGCATTTCTGGATAAATTTCCTTTTTTCATAATTTGTAAGTAAACTGGTACTAAGCAGTAATCCGAGTTTTCCAGATATGATATTTTCTTCTGTTTTTTAATGGAGTCCTGATAATAAAAATATAATTTAGAATTTTTTTACATTTGCAAACTTTTTTATAATTTTTAGTACTCAGAATTTTAGATTTATTCATTATTGCAATTAAAATACATATAAAATATTTCCATTAAATACTTATAATTTTTTCAATTAATTATATATTTATTGAATGCTTGCAGCAAAAAGTATGTTTATTCACAGATAACATTATATTATATCTACAGATAAATTGATTGAACCATTACCTCTAAATTATTTAATATATTTTTATCACGCAGAACAAACAATCTCTCTTGTTCAGATTTACCCCAATCTTTTAGTAATGTGTACCAAGGACAGGAAAATGGGTGCATAACACCAAGTTTTGTATAATTTAATCTTTTGCTAGGAGGTTTTTTAAAGTATTTTTCTTTTAATTCAAATTCAATTCTATGTTCTTCTAGTGCTCCTGCTTCACAATCTGGTGGTAAATAATATTCTCCAGTTTCAAAAGCTAGACTCTCTGCCTCACGCAGTCCACCAGATCTTGCTCCAAACATTATTAACGTCAACCATAATGGTAAACCATAGCCAGAAGGTGTAATTATATCCCATCCACTCCCATACCCTAAAAAAATATATAAAGTTGATATAGCTGTGGTGCAATGAATGAATGATGTGGTGCTTTGGTTGTGGATTCAATGCCCACTTTTGGGAATGAAGTAGCTTTTCTAGCTCTGGTAAGAAGTTTATAATATTTTTATCGCTATTAATAGTAATGAGGCCAATTGTGGTGCAGGGCACAAGTATGTGCCTGTAAATGCAATAGATTCAATGTGGGTTCGATTCCCACTCAAGTAAATAAAATGGTGTTGAGGCAAAGCACCATATTGAGTTCTGCCACTCAACATGTAATGCATCCAGAATTCGGTGGAAGGTGTGGAGAGGAGTGCCTTAATATTACTAGGCTTCCTGTGCCTACTCTCCTACATGTAGAAAGCTTAGGCTGATAGTGCCTGGAAATAAAAAAAAATCCAGTAATTTCTATTAATTACATACCAACTCTTTTATATTCTGAATTTTGAGACCCAGGTCTTTGAATAAGAACAATAGGAATACTTTGGAGTGCAGGATCATTTTCATTAATTTCACCCGGCACTAACTGTGTTTTAGTAATATGTTGTATAAATTGGGCATTAGTAACTTTATTTTTCTTGATTATGTCACATATAGAAGTGTTCCACACTGGGGATACAGGACTGTAAGAAGGAATACTTATTAATGAACCAGGATCTATTGTTATATCATAGTTGTTTTGAGGTTTGATCCTTTTGACAGGGCGACTCAAACGGGGGTCTCTTATGATTAGACCTAAAACCAGTCTTGGTGGCAATTGTGAAGGGGAATTTATTGATCTTAAATTTTTCCAGTAATCATGTTTTTCTTCTAAATATAATTCTTGTTTTGATTTTAATACTTCAAGTATCCAATCATCATGTTGTACTGCTTTTATACTGTTAATACAATTAAGAGCTCGAACCAATATTGAATGACTTCTGGGACCAGTTAATCGAAATCGATTTAAAGTTCCAACCATGACCGTTAATTTTAGTTCAGAATATTTTGTCATTATTTTCCTTTTCTTAACACATGAGTTTTCCTTATGTTCAGAACTTATAGTGTTGTTAGAGGATTTGCATATAAATTCTGTTAATATATTTTCTACCTGTTTACTCTGGGCTGGATGTACAAATAGCCATAATTCCTTGATTAATTTGTCAGAAGCAATCCATAAATACTGAACTTTACCTATAAAATCAAAAGGGTATGAGTTGGACATGAATAAATTTATAGATCCTTCTCTATTACCACTAAGATATGCTTTAGCACCAATACGGACATCACAACTATTGCATGTAATATGATTTAATATTTCTACAATTGCTTCAAATGGTCCTTTTATCTTAATTGGTACATAGTAAGAGATATCTTGCAATAGACAATGAGCTGAAGTAGCGCGATAACATGCCCTAAAGGCCTTGTCACATGGTCTATAAGCCAAGCGGTGTCCCCATCGGTCTATCATATGAAATCTTTTAGCATGCCAAATGTGTGTTTCTAACCAAATGTTTTTTCTTTGACGTCTTTTATATTCATCTAATAGATTCGTTGGACGTCGTCTAAACTTTCGAGAGGGACGTTTTTGCTTTGGTGGAAGACCACTCTTCTTAAGTTGTTCTAAATGTCCCTCTCGCAATCGTCTCGGTAATCGCTTGCAATTGTGACTCATTACTCGTCGTCGCATATGAACAGGCAAACTTTGAAATATGAGTTTAGTTTTACTAGGGCGCAAAATACTTTCAGTCATAGCAGCGATTTCAATGCTTCTTGAAGCTGCAAATTTTAAGCTGTTTGCAGCATGAGGCAAATTTTCAGATCCGCCTAAAGATGCGTCGAATTCATCTGTCTCCATTGTGAAAATCCTCTGTTTATTATATTGATAAGGAAAATATAAGATATTTTTAAGATACCTAACCTAAGCCTTAAACTACATTTAACTATTGTCATTTGTCACATTCTATTACTGACTTTGACGTTTAATGTTAATGTCAATTATTCTTATAATAATAATCTGGCAAGAGTAAGCGAGATTTGGGCACGCTCGGATGAAGTTCCCTATTCACGAAGCCATGGGACAAAAAGGTCAAGAGAAGGTAGTATTATAGGTCACTACAGATTGTATAAATGAATGTAAATATTATTGAAACGATGTCTATACTACTTATTAGTTAACAATAATTATGATTTAAATATATCGATTTCATTGACGATAAAATGATTTTTATAATCATATTTTTAAATTTTATAAAATTGCACATTGTATATATGTAAAATTTAAAGTGAAAAGTAACGATAAATATTTAAAAATAAAGATTATTTTTTTAGGATTAAAAGCGAGTAACATTGTAAAAAACATATTTCAATTCTAAAAATATTTATATTCACCCCATTTAATGATATCGTAAATACTCTAGACTAAACATCCAAAAGCCAACTTGTACAGCTAGATTTGGTGACTTATGGAACTCAATATTATTTTTTAATATACAATGTGACAACAAAATTACATGTTTTTAGCGAAAGAACTTTAGAATTGGCTTGGCTTTACCTAGAAATTTCATTACTTTTTCTAGGGAAACAATCGTCATCGAGACTTGGCTGGTTTTTTACAGGATGATTTTGTTGGGATTTCGCTTCTTTCTACAGAAAGCAGGTTATTACTTAGTTAGCTTAGCAGAGCTTATAGTGCCATAAATCAGAGTAGGTAGGAGTGATAACTAATTCAGGTATGGCGTGGAATAATGGGCGTATTAGGTTTTCTTATTAGACTTGTTTTTCTTCTTGTACTTATACTTACTACTACTACTTATACTTACATTAATAGAAGAGGTCCATCACACTGAATAATTTTTGCTAAGGGGCCATTTCCATTTGTCCCATAGTTCCCCATCCAGACCTTCAATTTTTGTACATCAAAAGAAGAGACTGATCACGCTAGTACGTCGATGTCTATAATAGCTGGATTCTTACAGTTTCTCATAAAGGTCACCAGACATCAGGTACTCGATGTATAGGATTCTGGTTGAGGAAGGCGGAAGGCATATTGGACATGTTAAGGTTAAAAAATAATCAAATATATTTATTTATAAATCTATGAATCATGAGGTCAGTGGTGGCGCAGGGGCAAGTGTGTGACTGTAAACGCGACTGGTTGTGGGTCCCACTTCGAGGACAGGAAATATTTATTTAGAATTTATATTTTCAATTCTTCGCTCTGATGTGTAGTCAAAACTCGGCTTTGATTTCCGCCAATCAACACGCAATGCCTTCCTAATTCGAAAGTGGGGAACGAAGTGTCTTAACTTTAGCTTCCCTCTGCCTTCCCTGCTGTGTGTAGTATACAGCGAATAGCGGATTTATTTTATTAACTCAACACTTAAGTCACTTGTCAATTTATAACTAGGCATTAAATTTGGTAAATATTTTTTAAAATTTAATATTATGACACCCCCATGAAGACGGGGCATTAATGGAGATTGATATCCTTTATAATACAGTTATCAACACTTGCACATAGTGTGTGTGATAAATCTCCCAATAATCCGAGGTCTATAATTAAGTGGGTATTATTTACCAGCACTTACATTTTTAACAGTTTGAAGTTTTTAAAGACCTTGTTTCTTTGAGTTTAAATTTAGCTGCTCATTTGGATTTGAAAACTTCTATTTAACTTGCTCTCGTTCTTCTAACCCTGTTTTCGTAGGGGACTGAAGTACCCGATCGTGCCACGTGGCCCCATTATGTCCTTATATCTGCCATTGAATAAAATAAAAAACAAAATAAATAAATAGCAGGAGTCAGTTTATTCAAAATATAAGTAATTACATAGTGTCAGTAACAATATACAAGAAAGGTAATTTAAACACATTCTTTTTTTATAAATATCTCTAGGCTACGCAGAGAAAGTCTAGTTTGTATTGCGTGTTGAGTCGCGGAACTCAAATAACTATATCTAACTTAAGACTTAGGTCCTTAGGTTAGGGTTTACAAATCGCTTTCAAGATCGAACACAGACTTGAGAGCGGTTTATAGGGCCTTTGAGATAACACTATTACAATAAATAGACAACAGACATAGATATTAAGTAGTTAAGGATTGTAATTATTTAGTCCAACATAAAAGCTTTTTTCTTAAGTTAAAATTTTTGAATAGTACCCAATCAGTGTGAGATAAATACGAGTACATTTGACATGGTTTAGCAACGAATTGCTTACTGTAATTGTTCAAAAGTGATAGAGCTTTTCGCTCATAAACCACTATATGATCTCATCGTCATTGATGAGGGGACTAGGTCTCATGGACGCAACTATTTAGTGAACTTGACTGATAGGCCGATAAATGGTCACTTCAGATTTTACAAAAACCAAAACTTAATCAAGAAAAAGCAGCAACAAGAAGATAGAGCCAGCGTTTAGAAGTGCTTTCCTAATAACGTAACGACTTAATATTCAACTGTGATGGGATGCTTATAAGTATTATATGATGTACAGTTAGATTACTGTTTAATAAGAAAAGCAAGACGCCAACATGGTACGGAGACACAATGACGTGCGACTGTAAACTCGACCGTTGTAGGTTCAAATTCCACTCTGGAGAAATGTAGTATTTACAATAATATTTTCATCTCCTCCCTCTGGTAACGAGGCGCGGCGTGACGTTGAGTTCCGCCACTCAACACTAAATGCCTGGATAATTCGACGGAAAGTGGGGAAGTGTTTTAAAGGGAAAGGAGTATCTTACCACCAGGTTCCCGGGGTCCTGCTATGTGCGGGATTGGGAGATAAAGCTAAAAAAAAAATATACAAGTATGTGCCACAGTTGCAATGTTGTTAAGAATAGATATATGTATAAAATATAATTAAAATGATCAAAACATAATTTTGATAAGAAACTGTTTTTGTTAATAAACGAAAATTTTACATTTATAAAGAAAAAATGTCATGTAATACCGCAATATAAAAATAAATATCAAGTAAATATAATACTGAATAACATTTTTTTAGTAAATTTGTAATAATCAATTTATATATACTTAGATAGTTTTATAATTTTAAAATATTATTGCTTATATTCTTATAAACATGACAATTTTATAGGAACATTATGAATAAGTAGCTAGTTTATATTATATATACAAGGGAACACCGATGATCCTCTAAGATTATATCTTCCTTCTTGGCTTTCAGTTGTTTTCCAAGACGACCAAGGAACAAAATTAGCTTTCACAATGATCTCAGAATATGTATCAATCTGTCAAATCATTATGAAAACCAGTCTCGTAATTCCTTTTCTTGTATTTCATCAGTTTTTCATGTCACTTACTTCTTTAGTTTAGTTTCTTCCTTTTTTAGTGTTCCTTATAAAATTTTAACTATTAATTTTAATATAAAAACATTTATCCGCCATAGAGAACATACGAGTGCAGTTGATATATTTACAACATTATAAACTATGCACGAATTAACTTTAAATACGGCTACGCACAATAGAGAAGGCAATATGAATGGATTTGTCATCGCTCGATTGGGTGAAGTATGCGGCGGGAATGGGATGTGACGTGACGGCCGCCGGGACGCTCTCGGCACCCGCGTGCCTCATGACATCATGCTGACTCGGCCGCTCATCTGTAATAAAAAAAAATACAAATTATAAGAAAATACCAACCACCAAAAGTACATAATTGATAGTTTATTTTAATTATTGAATATTTCGTACAGCTGTGTCATCTACTAATATAGATATAACGAAGGCGGCACAGCTCGCGGAGTACAGCAATGCGGGCTCACCCACACCACGAGCAAACTAATTAGGTGAGTGCGCTGGCGCTGGTGACCACAGATGGTCCGAATAAGCGCTTCGGCCTTGTTGGGAGCTTGCGCGGGAGTCGTAACGTCGCTGCAATTATTTTGGAAATTTAACATTAACTTGTAGAATAAAAGTAGAGAACTGTGTGAATGAAGCAAAAATATATTTTTTAATATGTCTTTAGCACATGGAATGGAAGGCATGACAGTC
>FAPJ01009006.1:0-12552 GCA_001485985.1 Heliconius ethilla aerotome | reverse complement strand
AGATACAGAGAGTTTTACCAATGTGTAAGTATTTTTTTAACTAGTAACTAGTAGTAGTGCCCATTTCCCCCCGAAACATTTCATTTTGAGTGATGAACCTAAACGCTAAAAGATGAAACTACAGTCCAGAAAGAAAATTTTAAATAACTAATTCCCCTGAGTGTGAATTGAGCCCACAAGTCATTTTATAAGTAATTTTTAATTGTAATATCTTATTTTTTATTATTATTTCTGTATCCTGTACATAAAAGGGTAGGTAAAGGGGACTTAGGAACATAGCATTAAGACACATACATTCTCCACTTTCTGCCAAGTTCTGAACGCATTGTGTGTTGAGTGGCAGAATTCTATGCGCTTTGTTTCGTTATCAGAAAAATAAATTAAATATTTGATTTCCTCTAGTGAGAATTGAACCTGTCACAATTACAGTTGTACATTTGTGCCCATGCGCCACTACTGGCCTCATTCAAATAATGGTTTAGATGTTACTTAAAACTAGACTTTGTGATTATATAAATACAGTTTCTATGATCTGTATGAAACATGGTCAAGGTTAACAGTTACTATTATATTTCTTTATTCAATGTTGCAACTTATAAATTGGGTTATTAGAACAGGATGTGACTGACTATACATTCTCAATATTATTACAAAATGAATTATCTTTTAATACAAAAGTAAAAATGATATATTTAATTTATCATTTGGCATAATAAGTCATTAGCATAAAATGTAAAAATAGTTAACATTTTTAAAATTATTTTGATTTATCATAGATTTATATATCTACTTTTTAGGATTTTGATATCGCCGGCCAATATGACCTTATGGTGCCTGATGCGGAATGCCTTAAAGTTGTAACTGAAATATTGGATGTCTTGGACATAGGTAAATATGTACTAAAGGTGAATCACAGGAGGTTACTTGATGGAATATTTGAAGCTTGCGGTGTTCCTGCAGACAAGTTCCGCTCAACTTGTTCCACTGTGGATAAACTTGATAAGGTAATTTTATGTTTTCTTTCTTTTATATTTTATATAAATATGTCTTAACTATATAAAAAAATTCAAATAAGTTTCATATCTATAACTGTCATTGTTCACTTTATATGGGGCACCATAAAGTTCATCAATATTATCTCATAATTTTAATAATATTCAATTAAAGTCATGCCACAGATAAATTACTTCAACTTTAGGTCAACTTAATGAATTATATGTATTAGTTTTTATAATTGTCATTGACCATTGCTCTAGTTTTACTAGAGACATTGCAAACGAAGGTTATACAATTCACTAATTAAAATCCACGCGGCGTAATTTTTCTTATGTAATGAAATATTTTGTGACACCTGGGTCAAAAAAATGTAACCTTGATATTGCTGCGTGAATATTTAATCACTGTAAAAGCGATGGTTGTGGGTTTAATTCCCACTCAGGAATTTTATTTTCGTCCGTTTTGATTGTCTGAAAACTAAATGTAACTAAAATATACTGCTTTCACGTTGTCTTTCTTACGTTCTTTTCGTTCTCTTTTACGTTCTTGTTGTGCAGATTAGGGCTGCGCAAATTACTTTCTATGTACTTCAATAGTTTTGGGTCTTAGATTTCCAGTTTTTGTTTAATCTCATTGTTGATATAATTGATAAATTGACACAATCATATTTTGAATGTATTTAATAAATAATGTTGAAATAATTTGGTACTGGGCTCACCACTAAATCTTAAGAAAAATAGCTAGTCTTGATTATTTCTTATAAGAATACTAATCTCAATTTCACGATTGACGAATGACTACTAATTTAAAATGTCATTTTAATGAAAAAATAAATCGTTTTTCATTTATATCTATTCATTCATATATTTACAGTCGCCATGGGAAGAAGTTCGTACTGAAATGATAAATGAGAAGGGTGTTTCACCAGATGCAGCTGACCGTATAGGAGAATACGTTAGGCTCAATGGCAGTATAGAATTAGCTGATAAACTACTTAAAGATGAAAAACTAATCAAGTCCAAAGGAGCAGTGGAAGGATTGGAGGGAATTAAACTGTTACTAGATTATTGTGAACTTTTAGGTATAAAGGAGAAGATTTTGTTTGATCTTAGCCTAGCGAGAGGCTTGGATTATTATACTGCTGTTATTTATGAAGCTGTTCTTACACGTGAGTTATATAAAATAATAATAATAATAATAATATCTTTTTTTGAGAATATAGTATTAGGACAATTTTCTCTATTTCCACTCTATTTTGGGAAATTGCGTGTAGAGTGGCGGTACTCAACGCTGCGCTTTGTCTTGCTATTACATTGAGGGCGAGGAACTGTAATTAATACATTCCTGCAAGTGGCAGTCGAATTCACAACTGTCGCGGTTACTGCCTCAAATATAAATTACATTTTGTAAATGTACTTAATAAATTTGTTTAAGTTGAACTTTTCACTTTTACATTTCTTTATAACTGAAACAGATGTCTTAAAACATTATTCAAGTAATCTAAATAAGAATATTTAAAATTTCACATAATATAAATTTTAAAATTTAAATGGTAATATTTTAATTTCAGAGCCAATAAAAATCGGCAATGAAGATCAAACAGTTGGTTCAATCGCGGGCGGCGGCAGATACGATAACCTCGTTGGCATGTTTGACTCCAAAAACAAACAGGTACAAAATGTTTTAAAATAACAGAGCATTTGTAGAAAAATGTTATTGTATGGAATTCAATTTCTCATATAGAATTTTTAGAACAGGTAGTCTGGGCTCGTCGAACGGAAAAAAGATTTATGGACAAAAAGCGAGCAGTGAGAAAGATGTATATAAATACATGCATATATTGAATATGATTTCTATTATAATAATTAAGTATATTGTTTATTTGTTCAGGTACCCTGCGTAGGTATAAGCGTGGGTGTAGAAAGGATATTCTCAGTGTTAGAAGCTAAACTGGCAGCGGGCGATATAAGTGTTCGTACGAGCGACGTCGACGTATATGTAGCGTCCGCACAGAAGAACTTCCTTAACGAACGTATGAAGATTTGTGCTGAATTGTGGAATGCCGGTATTAAGGTAAATCGAATTCTAATAATAGATTATTAATTAAGTGTGACATTTGTAAACGTAAAGGTTGTGGGTTCGATTACCACTCGTGGGAATGGATTGTTATTTTATATTCTGCTATTGTTTATTATATTTTATGGTAATAAATAATTAAGAATTTCCATTTTTTTTCATAGTTCCTTTTTTACATTAATCACGCAATTGTAAAAAATAGTATGCTAACTTCAAATTAATTTTATTGAAATTTATATGACAAATGAAAATATATATGTATTAAATGAAAGTTACAATATTTTATTGTTGACAGACGGAACAATCGTACAAAAAGAATCCCAAAATGCTGAACCAATTGCAACACTGTGAAGAAAATGGCATTCCCTTAGCTGTTATACTCGGGGAATCGGAGTTGAAACGCGGCTTGGTCAAAATAAGAAATATTTCGACTAGGGCTGAAGAAGAAGTTCCAAGGGAAAAGCTAGTGGAGGAACTAAAATCAAGGATTCAGCTTTTAGATATAAAGGAAATGAACGGACCAATGCCTAAGTAAATCAGTATTTGATATTTTGTTTGTATAAATTTTTGGAGTAATAAATTATGTAAACTAACCCTTTTTGTATTTTTGGTTAACATAATTATTTTTTATTTTAAGCTAAAGCTGTTGAGAAAAATGAGAGTGAGATAATATAAAAATGTCCCTGTTTTTATATTATATATAACCTGTTTCGCAACCTTTCAAGGAAGTTCCTTAAGAATTAATTTGATAGATTTTATCTATTATTAATTTTTCTTTTAGTTTATATACTTATAGATTAAAGATTTACATAATTATGAAGATTTTGTTTATCATAGTAAATTTGTCTATAACAACTTGGCTGCATCATTTTTTTCATTGAGCATAAAATATATCTTGTTCAATTAAATTGATTTTCAATTTTAATAATTCTAAACTTGCCCATTACCCATGCCCTTACATTATGCTCAATAAATTTTAGCATTTATACACTTACAAACTATGTAACAAAGCATTTTTAAAAGTTTAATGTGACAGCATTTATATTTGAGATGTTCCATTGTAATATATTTATCTTATTTTATTTGTAAAATTTCGCCAATAGGGGCGAAATATTTCATGTTTTTTTTTGTATAGTTGAGAAATATATTTAAATACTTTTTCCGGTCTTAATCTCAAGAGCTTTAGTTTCAGTTAAATAATTCTAAGTTTCTCACATTATTTAAATACTAATACAATAATGTTAATTGCAACAGTGATATTTTCTTATTATAGAATATAATTTCAAGTAAAAAAGTGAGCTATTGCATATTATTAGGTATTAAATGAATTCATTTATTTAGAGGCCTTCGTGGCGCAGTAGCACAATCGTGTGACGACGCAACGGTTGTGGGATCAACTCCCACGTTTGAGAAAGAGATGTTTAATATTTTCCTTTCTCCGCTCTACTAACAAGACTAAGCGAGGTGTAGCGTTCCGCCATTCAATGTCTCATAAATTAGGTGGTGCGTTGGGAACAGAATGAACTCTAGGTTCCCTCTGCCTATCCAACAGGATAGTCCTGTTGGATATGCCGGATTTACGACTTTTCTTACGTTTTAATATTTTTAATAACGGCTAGCACATACCAAACAGTGCAATATAAATAATAGGCAATCTTTACAAGAAAAGCATTGGTTCCGTGTTCCTATGATCCAATTTTGTCTTGTTCTTATGTTTGTCTTACTTATCTAATAGAACATCATAATTAACTTTAGTAGTTTTTTACTATTTATTCTAGAAGAATATTTTATTTTTATTCATTAGTATTTTTTCTTTCATTCATTGTTTTGTGTTTTGCTCCATATTTAAAGAAACTTGATGGTTTATGTGAAATATGTTTTATATAAAAATAAAGTGATTGATATATATTTCTATTAGTTTTATTTTGTCAATGAAATATTAATATTGTTTATCCATGAAAATGAAATAATTTGTAAGAAGCTTATCATGATTTGTGGTTTCTTTCTATTTTTTATGATAAGATAATTCCTAAAATATTGTTATTATAATTTAAAAGTTATACCTATATATTTCACCTTATTAATTGTACACTAAAAGCCATATATTTTTCTACTTCCGATTTATATACGAGTACCTCGATTGAATGAAGCTATTTGTACTCACAGTTTAAAACCACTGTGTCACGGACAAGCTAGCCGTGTTCGCCTATTGTTTCTTTCTATTTCCTGGCATTGTGCCCTAATTCACCGCAAAATTCAACATCTACTTACATTCTATATAATATTGTCAGACTTCGTCCTTTCTTATTTACAGTCTGTGCCCCATAGTGTTAACAGTGTCTGGATGAGTGTAGTGAAATAATGTATCCCCAAATAAAATACTATTCAGTGATAACATTGTGGATTTTGTTGTTAACCTCAGAAATCAGTGCATCAGGTCTCAAGGAAGCGTTAGAAGAGCATCTCAAAGACGTAGCACATAATGAGGAGTCCGAATCTATTAAATTGGATAAAGAAAAAGGAGAAAAGGACCATCATATAGACAGCCTTGTGAAAGATACTCACTCAAATCATTTCTCGAAAGCTAATGATGATACAAAATATGATAAGAAAGATCAAGAAACAAAAGTAGCCTCAGAAAAAGATGCATATGGTGGATACAACACAAAGCAAGATAAAACAGAAGACAGTCACACCGATGGATTCAAAAGAGGACACAAGAAAGGACATCATAAACAAGGCTTTCAAAATTCTTATCATAAAGACGAATCATCAAATAAGAGCACTTATTTTGACGATTTGAACGATGAAGGAGATCAAACTGGTTATAACAGTAAATTAAATAAGTATGATAATAACGGCGGAAGGAGTTATGAAGGTTCACATAATAATGGAAAAGAGTATTCACGAAATAACTATCAAGGGGGTGGTTCTAACAAATATGGTGACATTGGAAATAAACATTCTAACCATCAAGATTACGGCAAAAAATACTATTTAGACAACTCTGAAAACTATAACAAATATCGCAACGGTCACGGTTCGCATGATCGAGGAAAAGTTCATGATAGGCATCATTACGAAGCTCCTCCAGTGCATCCGGACCCAGCGTGGGACTCGCAAGAATGGAATAACAGACGGGATTGGGATCAACCTGGTTGGGATAGAAACCGAGGATGGGAAAAAGACTATGGCGTTCCAGGTTATTACGACGATCACGGAATACGCCACCAGGAAAAATACGGTTTTGATCCTTACCATGGCTATGGCTATCCTTACGGAGAGTCTCGGCCTGAGCCTGTAGCTAACATACCCGCCCACGCACCTGTAGTTGCTCAACGCAAACAAACTATTACTATATATGAAGATCCTAGATATTCAAGTTCAGAAAAAGGCAAAGTGAGACGGGAACATGGAGATTACGTAGAACTTGATTTTCAACCGAGCTCTCGCCGATATGCAAGCTATGACGATACATATTACAGTGTCCCCTCGGGCGACAGAACTGCCGAGAGTAGTAAAATAAATAAATTAGTGTATAATTATAGACAACAGTAGCATACTCTATTGGCGAAAATTACATGAATATACGTGCAGTACCTACTTTTTAAGTGTAACCTGAAGTGCATTATTTTTTAATAAAACTTAATTAGAGAGACAGATGCGTCTAAGGACGTTCCTGTATAATGTATAGTGATGAAAGTAATAAAACATACAAAAAAAAATAGATATATTCTTACAGTTACCTACTAGATATGGTTTCCTTTTTTCACTCTTCTCCAATTTTAATAATATTTTCTAATATTCTTTCTAAGGTACCACCACAGCAAAAACAAATACAAGAATATAAAAATATATTTCAAACAGCAATACTATCTATTATGTAATATTTCGCAGATATGTTATAATATAACAGAAATTCCTGTCACATATTTGCTGAAACTCAACCAGGCGTGTAGTTCAAATACAGGTACTTTGAAGAGAATATTCCTCGGGGCGACGTGACGGACAGACGGTCATTCGGGTGGCATATTTCAATATGGTACATCTGCTACAGTCGAGCGAGTCGACCTCTGGACCGTGACGAATGTGCAAAATCGGGGTCGGTGGGGCAAGGATTGCCGTAGCGTACCTAACTCTTAAACTGAAATAGATAAATGGTATTAATTCTTTTATTTATATAATTTTGCTGTTCATATCATATAGGGTCAGTATTTCTTAATATAATTGTTAGGCCTTATTTTGAAAATGTCTTATTAAAAAAAGGGTGACGCTTCAAACATGAAAGTAAAAATACATATCTACTACATATTGTTATTAATTTGGATATCAAAGATTTTTTTATAGGATATGTGTAAATACATAAAATTATTATTATTCTATTAATAAAATTATTTTTCTCAAGAGTGTCTGATGCGAACAATACTGTGATTGTAAATTCGTAACCATTTGGTACCTACATAAAAATGTTAATCGCCAATTGATTCTTAAACTCAAAGTCCGAAGTATTTTTTTTTGTTAGGTTCTATCTGTATCTCGTACATAACAGTAGGCAGAGGTAGGCATAGAACCTGGGAACATAGTGTTAGGACATTCCGTACTCATTGAGGCACTTCGTTTCCCACTTTGCGCCGAAAATGGGATAGAATGTAACAAATTTTCTAATTTGTTTTCTTAATAGTGTTTACCTAAAAACTACTGCTATACCAACGAGTCAGTCACATATCGATCTGTATATAATAGGTACCTAATAGTAGTATTAATTATTTGAATTCAACATTATTTATTGAAGTGTAAACCTGTACAAAATCTACAATGTCTTTGTCAATGATTTGAGTCAAGTTCCCGGATTATTTCGCTTTATTACCCCTTCCGCTTTAATTAAGGGAAGTCGTTATTGAGGCACTACCCACTCGTAGATATTTTTCAGTACTTTTATTTGTAATTTAAATTTTGCAACCCTTCGTTGCGGTTCTGTAGGGGACTAAACTAATTTAAACGTTAAGCTTTCGCAAAGTCCTTTTGTATTATGTATGGTATGATGATGACATTTTAAAATAGGATATGAGTGTAAAATTTTTAAAATGATTTTCTAAAAATATTTAAGCATAGTTTACTATTATAATAGATTCATTAAACATTTTTAACTGTGAAAAAAGTATCTAAGTAAATGAGTTCATTTACAACGACCTCATTGCGCTAAGCATAAGCTTATTTTAATAATCGTTTTTTTTAAATAACTTTAATGAACTATGAAATATTAAATATAACATCAAATAACAATAAATTAATAAAAATACTTTATTAACAAAAGAAAAACTGAGTAAATTAATAATTCAGCAGCAAATTCGGTAACTGTTAGTGAAGGACATGCATATTGCCAGCCAATCTGCAATTTCAAATATTCAACCTCTTACGTTACTTTGTCTGAATGAGTAGTAGCTCCTATCATGAAAGATTTACTTTTAAATTCGCCTACCAATTTTGTAAATCAAAGGCAGAATTTTAATTTATGTAAAAAAAATTAAGCAACAATACACTGTTACTTGCTATATTATTCTTTTATACTATCTTCTACTTCTATCTACTTTTATTTTGTCTGCTTTCGTTTGTGTGGGTATTAGCTGAATTACTAGATTCGTTTCGAATAAATAGTATCGTAAAATTACGGTACAGTGATCGAGAGTCTCTCTTTTTATTGGAGTTGCTAACGACTTATCTCAGAGCACTAAAGCAATTTCAAAACGACATCCGAATAACATGCCAATAATCGTTAGCAGCGATTGGAAAACAAAACTGTGATTATAGGATATTATGGCGAGGACTCTCTGTCTCTCTTTCTCGTGACGGCATGTGTAGTTTCATCTCCGTTCTCTCTGAAGGGGAGGGCGATAAAGTGACATTACTTAAACGAACTTTCGATGGGCCATGTCGAACAGGGTTGTCGACTAATCGAAATTAGAATAAGGATAAAATTACACTTTGAAAGCAACTTTGAATTGTATATTTCCTTCATTATATATTTATTTATCATTTACTTACATTTATCAATAAATTAGTTTAAAACACTATATTTTCTTTCAATACATATATTTTTTAAAATTTTAAGTTAGTAATTAATGCTATTACTAATAAAGTTTATCTAGACGAATATATTAAAGTAATGTTTTATTTGACAGTAATATACTTATTAAAAACAATAAGTCCAACACACTAACTGTATTGAAAATGTATTTTAATTAATGAATATACAATGTATTATAAAATACAACATTTATATCGAAATAATAAAAGAAAATGGGTTACACAAAATCATATAACTGACAAGTTATTCCTTAAGTAACCCCGTCTCCGCGTCCCGACAGAACAATGAAGTTTCAACTCGCTTATCTCCACTTTGTTTATTGTCTGGAGTTGTCTCGATGGCCGTTTCGTTACAGATTTCCCGGCAACTCGCTTTAGATTAGCAACTTACTCCTTGTTTCGTGGTGTCGTTTACATCTTACGATTATACTGTGCGATATTTTAATGAAAATGGGAAATGTATTGTTGATTTTTATATACTTTAAAATTAATTAATCTATTGATTTTTTATGGGCTAATAAGTAATATGTGTATCATTATTATTATTATTCATTAAAACGTCTTTCATTTGCTCACAGTCATATATTATGAAACTCACTTATTTCAATAAAAATAATGTTTTATTATGAATAAAAAAATATTAGAAGTATCTAACAATAAAAATTTATAGTCGATTACGGAATATATAAAATATAGACACCAAAAATATTTTCACTGCTACGACTTCAGTTTGTTATACTAAGTAGTATGAAAACAATGTAAATGAAGAAAATTATAGGTTCCAGTAGAATTTAACTTTGTCTTGTATTTAAAGAGAGTTGTAACACCGCCGCCGTTGACAAATCTCGTTCTATAAGTCGTTTCAGAAGGGGTACCCGTTCATTCGTGACGAATCCGCTGCCTGTAGCTAACTAATTGCTATGAAATGAACTGCTCCCGCGGGACCTATCGCCTTATTTTATTTAACTCAAAATTGTCTAACACGAGTACGACTGGTTTTCTCGATTTACAAATTTGGTGGGAAGAATATAGAGATGATTACATTTTTGAATTTCAGCTTGTTTTAGATATTTAAAATATTATGTTATCAATTAATAAAAATGCCTAGAAGTTCTGTTAGCAGACTCATCTGAACAAAAATAAAATCGACACAATAAAAATAATTGCTTTCAACCATATTAAAATCACTGAAACAATTATTTTTTTAGAACATATTTACTAAACTTAAAAACAATTAATAAAAAAATGTAATCTATGAAACATTAGAATTTTTTATTATATATTTTTTTTCATTTTATACAAAGGAAATTTCATCATCAAAGAGTTCAATCGAATTGATTTTTTTGTTAACAGCTTTAAACTGAAAGGAGTTTTAACGTAGAAAAAGTACGTAGTAATTTTAATGGTTTCCTAGTGAAATGAGGTTTCTTATGGTACGCAATTTTTCAATTTCTTCCACGAAGCATTTTGTTTTGTTTTTATAAAAAATACTAGGGACTGAAACACGGCTTCGCTGGCTTAAATTTATTTTAATTTTATAGCCAAAGGATAATATATTTGTTAAAATACTTATAATATCTCAAGAATATTTGTACAAAGTTTCATGATAATAGGTTGAGCAGTTTTGGCGTAAAGGCGTAAAATGTGAATGTTTATCATATATCAATAAAATTTCTTATCATATTTATTCATAAGTGTGGAACGAAGTGTCTTAACACTAGGTTCCCTCTGCCTACCCTGCTGTGTGCAGGATAAAGCGTGAAGCTAAAAAAAATCCTAAAAGGTAAGGACTAAGGACTCTGTCAACCAGACTTGTCTACTATGGTTTAACAAACTGTAACTACTTACATAATATAATTATGTTTGTTTGTTCTTACAATTTTTTCGTATCTACTCTGATTTGTCAATGTCTACTACATTCATTGATGGATTGATTCTATAAAAATCTATGATATATTTATCATATAACTAAAACTATTCTATAGAGATTTAATTAAATCACTGGATATAAAGCAATAAGCGTTGGGTCCGTACAAGTTATTGGTAGTGTTTGCGTATGGTGCGGCGGCCCAATGTTCCACAAACAGCCTTCAGGTAAGTTACGGCGGCCCTTGTGTGCAGTTTTGCTTATTAACGAGACCAACATGGCCGACGCTTGATAAGATTTTGGTCTTGGCTGGCATTCGTGCCTCGGGGCGCTTTCAGAGTATTTAGAGTTGAGGATACTTGCTGAATGACTGACGTATGCTCTGCTCTGTTATGAACTATATGTTTGCTGCCGTGTTTATTGGTATTAAGTGGAAATATTTTACCGTGTTTTTCATATACTAAGTTAGATTATCAATAATTTGATATGCACAAAAAAAAATATTTTGACTGCAGCAGAATAAGACCCTGCAATGAAAGAAAAAATATTAGAGAAGGTAATTTATCTCTTTTCGGTAGCCTTTGCTACCCAAAGATTATTATTAAATGTTTTTTGTGTACTTAATTGTTTTAAGTGTAAATGTAAATAAATGTATTATATATTAAAATAGTCTTATATTACTGTTGATTTTCCGTTAGTTTGAAACTCTTAACTATATTTATTTATCATAAACATATGTTTATATGATTTTACATACTTATATAATTAGAATGTGTTTTTTTTTATAATAGGTAGGTTATAATAATTAAGTATTAATTATGAAGTTAGTATTTTCAAATAGAGCAGACAGCCAGCCGTATATATTGCACGTTTCCTTTAGCACGTAAGGCGCATAGTTACGTCGAGCTTCAAATCGCCTGGCTGTTTCGGATGATTGAGAATGTGTGTGTCAGAACTGTAGACAATTTAATCCTTTGATTCTCCAGCATATTTCGAAATCTTAATATAAATAAATTCATATGTTATACATTGACATTTGAGACCAGGCGTGGCGTAGGGGCACAAACGTTTGTGAACGCGGTTGGTTGAGGGTTCAATTCCCACTCGGGGAAATGAAATATTTAATATTTTCATTTCTTCGCTATGGTGCGTAGTGGGGATCGAAGTGTCTTAATACTGTGTTCATAGGACCTCTGCTTACCCTGCTCTGTGCAAGATACAACCTGAAGCTAAAAAGACTTATAGCTATTTTACAACCTCATTATTTTAAAATTCATTATAGACATGAACTTGCATTTAAAAAATGTTTCGTTTTAGATTCCGCATCATACATTAAATGAAGATCAAGGTATTTAAAGTCATAATTATACTTAGGACGAACTTCGTATCAAACTTGTACATAAGATATTATGCAGGATTTGGTTAAGTTAAAGCCGGTCTAAGCCGCGCCTGCTATCTTTACAAAGTTAAGAATTTGTTAACGCCGGCAGCTATGGCGTGCCTCTATAATGTGGATACATTTTGTATCG
>FAPJ01008990.1:333-14138 GCA_001485985.1 Heliconius ethilla aerotome | reverse complement strand
TCTATTCTATTCTATTCTATTATTCTTTGGTTGGATAAGAAGAAGGAATGAAAGGGATGAAATAAATCCGTGGTGTTGTAATATTCTTATAAAAAGGATTTAAAAAAAATTTGGCCATGTCAGTCGTGGACACGCTTGTGCAGGGGCACAAGCGTGTGAACGCGGACAGGCTGTGAGTTCGGTCCCCACTTAAGGAAATGAAATAGTGGGGAATGGAAATGTCTTAATGGGAACAGAGTGTCTTAACACGAGTTACCAGGTCCATTTGGCTACCCTGTTGTGTGCGGAATATAGCGTGAAGCTGAAAAAAAACAAATATTAAATTTACTGATAGAAATATTAAGTAAATAAAAAAAAGATAAACAATAAAAATAAACATAACTACAAGATATCCATAGATGTACAAGCACTTAGCTTTTCACATGTTACGTATTCTTTCATAAGTTGTTCCTAATCACTGTGAACGCAGGAACTGTCTTCACCTATATGAACACGTAAATGTCATATATTGCGACATTGGGCCGGCTGCGAGGTGTAACCAACTTAGCTTAGTGAGGTCAACATCATCTAGATGTTTACAGTTTATTTAAAGATTTATAGTAAAAACATTTTTACTATGAACTTATCCAAAAAAGAACCATGAAACGTTAAGAGGTTAAAATAAAAAAGTATCTGTCTTAGTATTATTGTACTGTTAATTTAATAAAAGTTTATAATGTATATTTTATAGTCATTTTATTCATTTTATCTAAAAAAATAGAGGCTGTAGTGGCGCAAGTGCACAAAGGTGTGCATGTAAGTAACGTGAAGCTTGTGAAGTCGATCCCCACTCGATGAAATGAATAATTATTTGTTAATTTTCATTTCTTCGCTCTGACACCAAGACAAAAGCCCGGCGTAGAGTTCCTGCACTCAACACGCAATGCGCGCAAATTCGGCAGACCCGGGTAACAGAGTGTCTTAACACTAGGTTCCCTCTGCCTACGCTTTCGTGTATACAGCGATTTTTAATATTTTTTAGATTTGATAGTAAATGTGGACATTATATACATGGTGGCTAATTTTTGATATTAAAAGCACTAAAGAGTAGCAATACATCAGTTTGAAAGCCCACGAGTAGCCAGATGCACGCTTTATCGTTTCTGGCTAGTTTTCAAGTGGCGAAAACCCATTAGGGGAGTATTGTACGACGCGAGTAACTCTCAGATAAGGATATTTTTGCACAACTAATACGATTCTTATCTTCACGTACGAAGTAAATTAATGAACTAAGTACAACTTGTGTTGCTTATGGAAATATTGTTGTTTAAATATTTAATTAATTGTAAATTATATTTTAATGCTAGCGACCCTCTTGCGGCTTCGCCCGTTTCAACTACATAATTATTATTAATTTACTAATCTGCATTAGTTTCGTTTTCTAATATTCTGTCTGAATTTAGCATATAAAATGGCATATTCGTGAATTATTAATTAAATGATACTAATAAATGTATCAATACCGGAAGAAGAACCGGATCGAATATGTGCCAAATGGATTCGAGAATACAAATTGACGTGTTTCATAAGAGACGCTTACATGTGCGATATTAATTTGCTTTCAGTTTTCATTGTGTGCGTACAACGTTTTATAGAAAAATATTACATAAATAGCGACCCGCTCGTGGCTTCGCCTGCTCGTACTATACAGTTATTTATTTTCTCATCTAAATTACTTTAGTGATCTAATAACATTATCATATTAATATAATGACAATATCCATACATTGACTGCATAAGTTTCAGGCAATTCAAAAAACCATTTATTTTGTAGCAATATTGTCGTATGCATTTTTTTAAATTGGCATAATGTTTTCATTTGTGAATCAATTGAAATGAAATTAAAACAATAACTAGCGAAGTTTGCCAAAATACAATAGTGAAAACTGAATTTAAATCGGTTAAGCTGTTTCTGAAATTAACGTAAACAAACGCACAGATAAACTGACATTATAAATTAAAATAATTGTTTAGACTTCTATTACAGTAATAAAGGCCCCCAAATAATAGATTTTTTTATTTAGATGAGTTACAGTTTTATTATCTGTACAGGTTAAATATGACGATTATGATTTCGAATGTCAATATATACCACAAATTTGCGTATGCATAATATTTAAACGTATATAACGATATATTCTTTAAAAGATTTACTAATCAAAAAGTAAATGTAAATTATGGTTGCATAAATATCTAAGATAATAATATTTATTGTGTACTAGAGATTTACAGTGACATTTATCTTATAAGTGTTAGTGACATATTAGCTTGTATGATTGAGCTTATTTTATTTTAATTATATAACAGATTAAATTAACTAGAAAATTAATCATATACCTACGCATATGCAGACTCCTTGCTTTCTTATAACTTTTTTAGAAGTTAATGAATTTTCCTAAGCTTTTATTTAACGTTAGTTTGATGATGATTGATGATATTATGTAGAAGTAGGTCAGTTGTAAACGGGATGATTGCGGGTCTGTGGTTCGATGTAGTGCGGCGTATAGTTCCGCAAATCGGAATGTCTCGTATTCAAATATGCTATGCCTCGAATTTGTGTGGACAATGGAGAACGGAATGTCTTGACTTGACTTGAATGAAACTTGATTTTCTCTGCTTATCCTGCTATATACAGAATATTATTATATTATGTGGAGATATTCTGAGTAAACATATATCTTATATCGCGGTACTTTTTACAAGTAGTAAAACTAAATTAACTTTAATAAAGGCAATAAAAATAATTTAAAATTTCAATTATAGGAATCTGTTTACTATTAACATTTTATCGTTCATCGAAATGCATTTGGACTTTACACCATTCTATTTAAACTCAGCATGGAGTGTAAGCACTAAAGTATAAATAAATTATTGAGTCGATTGCCTAAACAAATAAAAAAGTCCGAATTAGTAAACACATTGTACTATACGACAAATCGTTAGGAATGGAAATACTGGCTGGCTTGCAGTTTATTTCTTCAGTTACGACTAACGACGGGATATAAAGTTAAATTACCTTTTAGGCATTTTATTAAATGAATAATAGTTGCTATAAAAATGCTTGATTTATTTATGTTTTAAAATTCTCATCTGAGAAAGGCATACATACTTTTTTTTAAAGCTTCACGCTGTATCCCGCACACAGCAGGATAGGAACAAGGAATCTAATGTTAAGACACTCCGTACCCCATTTCCCACCGAAATCTGGAGGCATTGCGTGTTAAGTGGCTGAACTCTGTTTCATTTATAGGAATTATCTAAAATATTAGTAAATGTAAACAGCAAATACGGATGTACTGATGTAGTTGGCAGTGACATTTCCAATGTCAGTTTAATCAATCATTGGTTCGTCACGGGGTTTTGGCGCCGATGTGCAGTTCCGTCCACCCCGGGAACTATTTATGTACCTTTCATTACTTCTAAGAAGCGGAGCCGCAAGGAAGTGCGGAGGTTTTTTTATCGGATGCATCCCCTTTTGTTCTTATTTTATACAGACTTGCAATTCTTACTGACTTTTATTACGATCACGATTAATATTCGGACAGAATTTACTTTCCCATATAATATAATAGTTATCAGTAAAGTACCTACAATTCAAATATTAATGAATTATCTACATATTATTTATGAAAACATTACAATTCCTAGACTTATATATAGCGCGCTCTAATTTATTTTGAACGATCGGTTCCTTAATTCAATTTTCAGTGAAATAACACTGAGTTATGGAGTAAGTGAGAGCAATTCTGTTAGGTATTCGTATACATCCGTCGTTGCGCGTGCGCCGGTTCTAAAATATTGTGCATGTTTATGCTATAGAGAATAAACTAGAAATATGTCAGCCATTGCATTTGAAACGTAAATACTTGTATAATAACTTATTAACATTCGCAATTATTTGTAACGTCGTCGTTAGTCTAATTTTAATAAAATGAAAGTTTTTTTTTTATGACACTGATTTTGCACATTATGCAAAATGTTTACATCATATTTAATTAAACAAGAGCGCTCGTTTTCTTCATTTTTCTTAAGCAATATAAAAATATTGTTGAAATATGTACTTATTTTTTTTTCATTTAATTTAAAAATGTTGAAGCCTAATAGCTACGTCATATAAGAATCCATTAGTAACATGTTTATTGCCTCTACTGGCAACATTCCTTATTTTATGAGATAAACAATCTCTTAAGCGAAATACTACATTGTATTACGCTTATATGTAAAGTTGAAATGCTATTCAGTAAACCATGTTAATGCAAAAATATTAGATTTGTAGGTACTTGAAGTGATTTTTTTTCTAAATTATATACCTATTTAGAAAAAATATGTAGTCTAGAGATACTAGATATAGAAATCGTCGATCTTGTATGGCCACAACTGAAATGTATCCAATTATAATCAATTATTGCTTGTTAAGTGGTGGAACACAACGCCGCGCTTTGCCTTGTTACCTGAGCGAAGAAATGAAAATTTAAATAAATAATAATCCATTTCCCCAAGTGGAAAACGAACTCACAACCACGTTTGCATTCGTCCCACTGCCCCCGACGGTCAGGCTGCTAAAATTACATGCATAACGCATTAATAGTTGTAACAAATTTTACGTGTATAGTGTTTTGTAATAATTGCATAAAAGCGTTAGGCGTACGTTAACGTTAGTTTTTCTGTGATATACCTACATATACGTATGTGGGTATATGTTACGTATTAATGAAGTACCTACATACGTCTTGGACAAGATGAACATTTTGCTGCAGTTTCTAGTAGATAATATCTTTTCCTGCTCTAGAAAAATAGTGTCTAATTCCAAACCTCGCTTGCATGATTTGCATGATTTTTATATTTCTACATTCTCAACACGCGAGTTCAGCCTAAAATGGAGAACGGAGTGTCTTAGCACGCAAGTTCTCTCTGCCTACCCTGCGTTGTGCGGGATACAGCGTGAAGGTGATTCACCCATTATCTTTGCTATTTTTAGATTATATATTTTGTGGCCTTTTTATTTTCATATTTACAAAAAGTATGACATCCGATGATCAATTGTCTAGTGTCGTATACCAGCTCAGACATGTTCTTGTAACACTTGATCTATTGTTACCTATTGTCTAGGTAGCTTAGACGATGCATACATTATTATGTTCTAATCGCACTCAAACGTAGGCCAAGAGACTTGTAGGATTCGTTAGTTACAACTCTGGTTTCTCAACTTTAGTTTACATCTCACAGTTTCCAATTAAAACTAAATATAAAGCGATAATAAATATAAAACTGACAATAATATAAACTTATATCAGTGAAACAAGTTAAGGCAAGTTATTAGCATCAGTATTTTTGATTATTCCATTTATAACAAAACCATAAAAGTCGCGCGTGCGTAGACATAGTACGTATCTACTTATGGAATAAATCGTAATACGTGACTTTAAAGAAGAAATTATTGGACCATTACTACGCATGGGTGCATCCACAGATGATTCGATCTGCGAAATTCTAATAAACATTCTAAGTGCGAAGAAAGTCAAGTTTTCATGCCATGCATATGTATGCCTCCATGTTGGATGAAAGCAGCGGACCGAGACTCGTGTGTGTAGGCACATTTAACTTGTAAAATCTTCTTTATAGTAGCATTTTTAGAAAAATATATACATTTTGCATGTTCCATTATATAAAAATGTGAAGCCAGGAGTGGCGCAGGGGCACAGAAGTTACTAAACGCGACAGGTTGTGAGTTCGATCCTTACTCGAAGAAATGAAATATTTAATATTTTCATTTCGTCTCTCAATGCCTCCAGAAATCGGCGGAAAATGTCTTAACGCTTGGTTCCCTCTGCCTACCCTGCTGTGTGCGGGATACAGCGTGAAGCTGAAAAAATAATATAAAAAATAATTATTCAAGATATATTAGATAATCAAGATATTCTATACGGATGCGACAGCCATTTTCACATGAGAAAATGCGTTCAATAATTTAATATGAATTATTATAATAATACAAACTATCGTTATACTATAATACGTGTATGCAATACATATCCTACTGTCTTCATATTATATTGTATTGTTCACGACGTAGTTGCTGTCACTTCAATAACAGTATTAGAATGTGCATGCAACATTTTGAATCTTATCTTTTAGGACATAAAGATCGTATTCTATAGGCAAATTATAGATTATGCGTATCCATACGGAACTAACGGATATGCACTAGTCAATGTACTTACATACATTCTTTAGACGTCACTAATGACTTCCGTTTCGTTTGTTTTGTGTTACGTTTACTACTTGCCATTAATTATGAAGGGCAAAGGAATAGCTTGTTACATTTTTGGAATTCCAAAAATAATATTACATATCTCCAGAAATATAATATAAAATTTTGTAAAATTCAAAAATATCTTACACAATTACGAATTTATTTTATGATATTTTACATAGTTTTTACAAATAAAAGGTTGCCTGTAAGAGATCACTTACAGTGATAAGGCCGCCCTTGCGCTATGTTAAAGTATTCTCATGTATCTTTATGTATCTTTGTGCAATAAAGTATTTTTGATTTGATTTGATTTGATTTGATAGTTTTCGAAAATTTAAATATATTTTTTATTTTGCTCTGATGAGTGTCTTGAAAACTTTGAAACAATATACCTAATATAAGTATATCAAAGCATAGACCATTAGAGCTTACTCGGAAAGAGGTAGATTGAGGCGTTGAACAGCTACACAGATACCAAATATTTTATTACTTAGAACTTAGCTTTTCACAATAGGCTCCTATTGTTTAAACACTCCGCTTCCCATTTTCCGCCGAATTGAACGAATTGTGTGTTGAGTGGCGGAACTTAACGCTGCGCTGTGCCTCGACATCAGAGCGAAGAAATAAAAATATTAAATATTTCGTTTCTTCGAGTGGCAATCGAACCCACAACCTGTTGCATTTACAGCCACACGCTTGTGCCCCTACGCCACGACTGGCCTGTCATCGAAAGTTTCTGTTTGTAAGTAATAAAATATTTTATTACTTAAAAATAGAAACTTTCGATGCTAATTCAATTTGCCCTTGATATGGTTCGACTGTACTCGCCCGACCTTTATGGGAGCACGTCCACTTTGCTTCCGGTGCAAATATCTATATTGCATCTGAATTAAAGTGTCATATATGTACGTCCTTCTGTAATAGACTTTTGGCAATTATATATAACTGGCTGTTATTTTTATATTAATTTTAACCTAAATAATATGACTTTCATTGCACAATTAATGATATATAAAGAATAATTATGGTTTAAACATATAAATAGTGATATATGCATAAAAACAGAATAACATAAGTATAAGTTAGCATAATATATAAGCACTAGAAAATTGTGAAATATATATATTTATTATTATGACACAAAAAGACAAAAACATTGAGTGGAAAAATTCTTATTTTTTATACTTTCCATTGCGGGTCATTGAACTCCCCATATCGTAAGGAATAAAAAATGTGTATTTAGAATTAAAATTATTTGCATATTGATTATTTTTTCGCAACGCATAAAACTTCAATTATTAATGATTTCAGACCTTATTATTAAGTGCATACCAGAATTTTAATGACACTAATATTTTTTTCTGAAAAAATCGTAATTGCTTCTAAATGTTCTCCTTTCCTCGCAAACTATTTATAGAAACGTTTATACTATATCCTACATATAGCAGGCATAAATGAGACCTAGTGTTAAGATACTCCGTTCCCCATTTTTCGCCGAATTTTCGAGGCATTGCTCGGGGAAATACATAATAATTCATTTTCTCGAGTGGGAATCGAACCCAAAATCACTTTACAGTCAGAAGCTTATGCGACTGCACCACTACGGCTTCAAAATATAGAAACTTTAAATACACAAAACAAAAATTTAAAGTTATATCTTCGAAATGCTTAAAAATGTACATCATTTAGTAGGTACACCTTATCTAAATTGTTACAGCCATCCTACTCCATAACTACAAAGGTAATATTTGTAGAGCACTTAAAAATCCATTGAAACGCCTGATTGCCATATGATAATTAGCATATATAATACAAATTATTTTAAAAATATATTAGTTAGTATTTAAAAGTATTAAAATAACTAAAGTAGATATTTATTTAAAATGTTAATGAAGGAAACATACCGTTGGAAGTATACGGTGCGCGCCAGTCGAACATATAGCGTTGTTCTGGGCACACGCACGAGACTCCTTCCACGTTTATTTGTGTTGTACGTTTGTACGTAGAGGAACCTCTTCAGCCAACGTTGGCTGCAGACATTGGCAAAATGTGGTGTTATGGTGAAGTGTTCTGTGCTATCGGATTAGGCTTGGTGTATGACATGAGCTAGCGTTATATTTACAAATGTTTGTCGACGGACGAGGTCAGTTTGAATTAATGTACTCCATATAGTTTTAGTACATAGGTACCATGAAAATAAATAAACTTCTAGTATCAAAAAATTCAATATAAAATAAATGTCGAAGCTATGTGTGAACGAAATACACATACAAAAAACAATTCATCCATGTCCCATGGGCTTATACCTAGATTATAATAATAAATGTCTCTTAAATACTATAGTGCTATCGCTGATTCTATTATAATTTATAAAGATGTTCAATTTATAATATTTAATTCATAATATTTTAACTTAATAATTTTAATTCATAATAATTTACGCTTGTAATTGGCTATGAGAAGATCTTGTACGTTGTATGGTTGTACAATGTGCATAATATATACACAATATATTTATATGTCAAAGAACTATCTATTATATGTAAATAATATATAATATTAAATTTAAAAAGTTAAATAACATGATAAAATTGAAAGTTAATTACTCTAGCCTTAACTAACCTTGAGTAAAAGCTCGTTTACATGTTTTAAGCCTTCTACGGTGTTTTTTAAAGTACTTAGATTTTAGATCTAATTTCTAAAACTAGGTTGTTGCTATTAATACAAATATTATTACTAGTTATAAGATTTACTATTGAGTGGACTAATTTCTAAGTACGAAATATAAAAAAGTTTCATATTTTAGTGTTTAAATTTATTAAATAACTTTATATTTTTAGAAATAAAATCTCAACGTAATGCGTATTAATATATTATTTAGAATGCATTTGTTTTTTTTTCTTTTCACGGTCTATTAAAACATGACAACCGATCAGTATTTGCAATATGAGCTGGTGATGGTGACGGCAATGATGCAGAACGTACTCTTAATAGTTAGTTATATTTTCTTTGGAACGCCTCTACTTTTACACATTTTAAATGGATGTTATCGATTATTAAATTTATATATTTAAATAGTTCTGTATTCTATTAAATATTTCGTTTATTAGAATATAGAATTTTGATACACCTTATACAACAATCTCATAAACGCAAAAATTTTGCAAAAAAATCTTTAAAAAAAACAATAGTAACATTATGATTAACAATCTTATATTGTAAAACGATAGGTATGTATACTACAATTTAAAATATCATTTAATTAAAAGTAATACTAAATTTGAAGTATATTTTTATTTTATGATAAATATGTTTAAATTTCATACTTTTATTATTCCAATAATAAAATTTTATATCTTGGCTAAAGTTTAGCTTATTATTTTTTTTTTATAAATAAATATTATTTATGCATAAATAAAAAATAATAATAAAAAAAAATCCTTAATTAAAACGTTATAAAGTTACCAGACCTCAACCTTCTTTATGTAAGTTTTTCTACTAAATTACAGACTTACTGAAGTACAATACATTTGCATGACCGAAAGCTATAAACTATGGCATTCACTACATTTACTTTATTATGTCTACATACATATTCACATTAAATATGGCATGGCATCTGTTTTGTAAGGTTATAGGTATTTCGTTAATATATTTTGTAAGCTATAGAATGCTTGCAAATCATTCGTTTATGTTAATATTTAACATTATAAGTCGCTAAAATTCGTCATAAAATGCCATCTTATCATTATTGGGGCAAAAAATTATATTAAATTCGTAAGAATAGGCCTGTTACAGTAAGAATGTTTATAATATTATAATAATATGAATAAAGGATTATTTATAATTATAACTAATTTAACAATATTTATAATTACTCTAATATTATAAGGGATCTACAAAACATTCATTTATATAACTAATGAATAACGGAAAATTTACTCTTTATTCGTTAATTCTGCCTATTCAAATTGATTAACTAACGCCTAGTAAACCGACATAATATGCACCTAAAGAAAGAACTCGACATAAACCAAAAGTTTTCCTCGTGTCTTTGAATAATTTTTAAGAAATGAGTACGTCCTCACTTTTCAAAATATGGCAAGCGTAAGGGCTTTTGGCGTTAGTTATACTTCTCCCTGTATTAATTCTAAATTATTTTGGCTGGTGTGTCGTCGTTCAATTTTATATTAATTTTGGACCACTGCCAGGGAGGGCACGGAACGCAATACCTGCTTATTTGTTATCGAGGCCATTCTGACGATCATCATTGTTAGTCGACAAAGTTATAAGTATTCAAGTTTAAAGGTTGCTTGTCTTTTGAGAGTTGAAAGATTAATTCATTAATTACTAAATTAACGAAATTTACTTCGTATTTATAATTTTAAACTAGTATTTAAGTAGGTATTAGCTAAATTTAACAATAAAAGTTAAAACTATTATTAAACATAACATTTTCTAATTTGAAGTTCGACAAACTTGTTACAATTTCCGCATTATTCCACTTGTCCTTTTAAGTCTACTTCCACATTCGATCTTTTCTCACGCAAAAGTCAATGTACTTTCGTTAGCTCGTTTTTATTATATAAGACAGTAAACTATAAATAAGCATTTAGTTTTGTGTCATTTTGCTATTTTCTATGTAAATGTATTAATTACAGAAAATTTTAGAATTTAAATATAAATAACATTTTTAATTCCCAATCTTAAATAAACATATGTTGATTTCTATTTTATATCCGGAACTTTTTTAGATTACCTATTTCTATATTTAAAGCATATAAAATCTCACTTGTTTACAAAATTTCAAGATGATATCATAGTATGACGAAATCGAGATCGTTTTGCTTTTTGAAATGTCTCAAGTCATACAAGCGGTAGACTGAAAGTCGTCAAATACGCTGATTCATCTTGAAATATATCTATATGTAGATGTCACAATAATCAACAGAATCGCTTGCATCCCTTCAGCCCTTAATTACTACGATAGAATGACGTTTACAATTGTTTTTTTTTTATTTTTGACTCCAAATGCACGAGTGTTGCCATTAGAATATGGCTGAATGAACGCTACAATTTTAAGTTCAAACTCATTCCAAAAAAAATTATATTTATATTATAATTTTAGTTTTGTTCAGATCTTGTTAGACAATATAAGACGGTAAGTTTTTAAATAAAGTATATTAAAAATATATATATTAAAGCTCGGGGAGATATAGATATGTTACGAAAAAACCATTTAAATTAAATAATGGAGGAAGTCAGTATGCTATATCTATTATTATAATTTTTCACGCATATAAAAATGTAGGCACCTACATGTGCGAAATCAACTTTCATATCCTTGAAATACAGTTATGCTCAGTTTTTATTTTAATTCCATTGGTAGAAAACTTACAACACACGGTCAAAAAGATTAAATGAATAAATAATTTGAATATTTTGTTAATATTGCCGTAAATGACGACTCTATTAGGCGAATAATTCCCACATTGTCCTTCTTGATTTTAAATCTATGCACCTAAAATTAAATTATTTCTATGATCCTCTTTTTAATTTAATTATTAAATAATAAACAATATATTATCTATAAGAAATGAACTGCAAATTTAGATGCAAAATACACATGTGGACATCATAATGACAATCTAATTATGTGATGAAGACGAGATAAAATAATGCACATTAGTAAAGATATATTACTCTTTTCTTTATTTCCAAGAAAAGGGGCGAATAATACGCTTTTGTGTGCGGTTAGTTGACGATGACAGGTTTATTGCAGACGTTAAAACTCAAATGTGAATCATATAATCCGCCATAATTGTAAGAAACGTGTATAATAAATAGTCTTTAATGGTCAATTCGGCCGTAACAAGAAATATTAGTTTAAACAAAGGAATCTCCATTATTATCTTAGCTCAGCCTTATAAAAGAAAATAAATATGTTGGCCTTATAAAAAAATATAAAGAGCTAGGCGTCAGCCCTAATTAAGCTCCTAGCTAAATTAATACATTTTGAGGCCATTCGTGGCGCAGGATTTCCACTCGAGGAAATCAAACATTTAATTCTTTCATTTCATAGCTCTGGTAAAGAAAAATGGGCGGCGTTGAGTTCCGCCATTCAGAATTCGGCGGAAAATGAGGAATAGAAGTGTCTTAACACTGGGAGTTTCTTAACACTTTTCCAAGCTGATTATTTAATTACATATTTTACAAATTGTGACATTTGTTCAGAAGGATGACCCTTTTAGGGCGGATGGCCGACTACGCGCGGCCCCCTGACACACATACAAATAAACTAATTTTAGATTTGTGAATCTCACTACACGCTGGACGCGACGAATAGATTTATGTGTATTAATAGCTCAGGTACGTGATACAAATATCAGCGGAAATGAACAGTTAACGTTTCATATAATTCCTCTTTTTAATATGATCTATCTATCTCTAGCTCTATGGTTATTTATTTGAGTGATTGAATATATTAATATTGGTATTGGAATGTCTACAGAAAGTAGAATATTTACGGAGGTACTTATACCCCATTTTTTGCTGAAGATGCAAAAAACCCATGATTTTTTAATTTGCCTTTGTTTATTGGTTAAACAAATTAGTTGAATATTATTAAGACAATTTCACTTAAAGTTATTTGATAAAAAAATACATACATTATTTAAAAAAAATGTAAAATATAAGCCGGTTTTTCATTCATTCTATAGAGCTATAAGATACTAATGCAAATAAAATTGTGAAATTGGTGATAGGACACGTTCAAGTTTTCGACTATTCGCAGAAACTGTGAGGCAAATTTTGCATTATTGGAAATACTCGTATGTATACCTATACATATGTGTGCATTTTTAATAGCGACAGATTACAAAAAAAATCAAGGTGGATTAAGATCAGATATCAGTAATGGAGTAATGTTTCAATGTGCGGCGTTGGGTTCTGATAATATTTGGCAATATTTTGGAACTGGGTGTAAAGTGGAGAGCAAAGTGACTAAGATGAAGCACGGGAACTGCGTGAAGCAAAATACAAGAGCTATTATATATCAATAACACGCTTAAGAAAAAACTGAAATTTGTACAATTTTTTGAAATAAGAATTACTTTTACATAAGTATATAATATAACAAATATGCTTAAACAGGTTTTTTAGTAAGCATTACTATATATTTTCGTATCTATGCGATTACAACAGTTTTACCTTATACCATTGTGTATATTAAACACGTCTATGTATCTCACGTACCGAGCAGGTGTTCAAAATGTGTTCATCGAGCAATTTATTGTAGTTATAAACTGATTCTGTATTCACGCTGCATTTACGGCAAATCCGTTACCCTACTCCACAAGTAGGATAGTAAGACAACTCATTGAACGTGAACAAAACTGACCATCATCAGTTGCTAATGGCGTATGTATGTCTGTTTATTTTACTGTGAAACTAAACGAGATATTCACAATTCTTATACATTTTAGGACTAAAATATATATTTATGAAGAAGCTT